>LVLI01000241.1:0-119011 GCA_001687465.1 Halocafeteria seosinensis | reverse complement strand
CGGATGACATGGATAACTGTGGTTCCTGGGTGTAGCGAAGCATGGCCAGAGCTATTTCGCACCGCTTGTAGGGCATGTCCTGCTCTTTAAAATCAAACGGCAAGCCTAATGCTAGACTTCTGCAGACACATGCTGTGAATGGTCCACAGTCGAAGGAGTTCGTTTGCTGTGGAACGTAGCCTACAGAGAGGTCCCACTGGTCCTCAGGGATTCGGTTCTTCTCCCCATGATCACGCGCAGATTTGTTGCTAAGCCAATGGCAGAGGGAACGTAGGAAGGTGCGGCGCAAACTGACATTGTAACTGTCGTATTGGATGAGCCTTCGGTCGTCGATTTCGATAGACACACAGAACCAATGTTTGTTCTTAACTGCCGGAATGACAATTCGCTTAAGGCTGGTCAGATCTAAGCGACGATGACACCTAAGGACTTCTTCTTTCGTGTACTTAACGCTGTTGATCATATTAGAGAAATAGGACGGCGCAGCATGATAGACATGGAGGCAAGGCTTGTTGTGTACAGTAGGGCGGCCACAAGAACAGTCCATTGTTTGTAAGTTGACCCTTCTCACGTTTTCCTTCAACTTCACTTCTACGATGCCGTCGTCACGGTGTCGCATGTGGGCAGGCCATTCTGCAGCCTTGCTTTCCAATTTACCAATGAAGGCCTGAGCTGCTGGAGTTAAGCGTCTCTTGCGCTTTCTTGACTTTTTAAGTTCCTTTCGCTGTTTATGCAGACGTTCTCGTTCAGTGATGAGGAGAGTTAGGACCGCCTGTAGAAAATGTTTGCAGCGAGCTGCTTTAGATGCCTGATTCAGCGACTCCACTAGCTGGGTCGTGTTCTTCCCGAACATCCTGGTCCTCGGTTGCCTTCTATGTACGCAAGGTAGTAAAAACTGTTCCTCTAAAGGCTTCTTAAATATTGCATTGTGAAGTTTCTTTTTGGTAAATTTTCGTCGCAGCAAACGGAGCTTTTCGTCAATTGTCGTCTGCTCTGTGGAATCAACTGCTTCCAAATACATGGCCTTTCCTGTCTTCCCCAGTTTCTTTGCAACAGTTTCCGAGCGATGGTTGGAGCAAATAAATCTGCCGGTGTTGGTGAACACAGATTTATGAGCGGCTCTGGCGCCTTTATCCGCGTCCATAATAATCGTGTTAGCGCGATCGTCAATTTTCGGGAATTTTCTCTTAACGAAACGAAAGAAGTCCGTCCAAGTTCGCTCCGACTCTCCAGCTAATTGGAAGCCCGCGGATATCAACTGGCAGTTGTCGTTTGCGGTGTATCCGAACAAAAAGAACAGTGTGCCCGGATAACTGTGCGTCATATGACACGCATCTGCAGAGTATACCTCTTTGCACTTTCCGGGACGTGCCGACGGAGGAGAAACGAAGAATGAGGAGATGTACTCTGCGTTATTTGGTATATGAGGTAATTCTTCTCCCTCTTCCCTCATCTGGTTTGCTACATCCCGCATTTGCTGCGCGTCCCAGTAGTTTGTTTCGGCTGCATATCCTCCCTGTTGGAGGACTTCTTCGAGAACGGGGAAAAGTTTCACCGTCTCCGAAGCTACTCCCATAACCATTCTTCGAGATTTCCTAAGAACCGACGCCACGAACGACGACCGCAATTTGGTTCCCGGGGCGACGTAACCCTTTAGGATGCGCTTTGCGTTTCGGTGGGTCATATATGGTCGGTAGGGGTCTAGATATTTCACCAAGGTAGGGGTCTAGATATTTCACCAACGCCTCAGCCAAATCGTTCACTGAATATCCCGAGCCGCGCATTCTACCTCGGTGCTTGTTCAATGAGGATGAAGCCCAGACCACATTGACCCTCCACGGATATTCCGGACATGGTCTCGGGGCAAATCCCGCTCTCAAGTCAATCAAATCCGCTCCGTCCTTTGCTCTCATCCTGAGAGCGTTACATGAGTCTTTGTAAGTAACGGGTGACACAGCGTAGAACGTGAAGAATTCCTTGAATCTGTGTTTTAGTTCTGCTTTTTTAGCGAACCGTTGCCCTTCTTTCACCTTGTCTGCAGCTTGTATGTCGCGAAAGGCCTTGATAGCACTGGAGCTTTTGGCGGAATGCCGCTCAGCATCGAGGTTCTGCTGAGCCTTGCGTTTGTATTGAAGAAAGTTTGAGGAACTGGAGCTTTGTCGCCGTGAAGCAGTCGCTGGTTTGGTAGGGACGGTTTGCTTGCCCGCTTCACTGTCTCGTTGCGCTTCTTCCACCTTGTCTGCAGCTTGCATGTCGCCCAGGCTGTTGATAGCACCGGGGGTGTTAGTGGAATGCCACCCAGCGTCCAAGGACTGTTGAGTCTTCCGTTCATTTTGAAGGAAGTTTGAGGCTCTGGAGCTTCGTCGGCGTGAAGCAGTCGCTGTTTTGGTCGCGACGATTTGCTTGCCTGCTTCAGTATCCCGTTGCCCTTCTTCCACCTTGTCTGCAGTTTGTATGTCCGGTCTACTAGGTACGGTTTGCTTGTCCGCTTCAGTATCCTGTTGCCCTTCTTCCACCTTGTCTGTGGTTTGCATGCCGCGGACGCTGTTGATAGCACGGGGGATGTTAGTGCTTCGTCTCCGTAAAGCAGTTGCTGGTTTGGTAGGAATGGTTTTCTTGCCCGCTTCCGTATTCCCAAGGCGGGCCTTGGATCTCGTCAATACAGCTTCTGTAAATCAGAGTACGTTAGTCTAGGAGGGTAGCGCATTGTCCACCGCACTTTCCCAGAAGATCCTTACCTCTATAAGTCTTCTTCCGCTTGGGACCCCGCTCCTCCAACAGGGTCCCGTGGTCTGTGGACTGCAGGAGCGAGTTTTTCGTCGGCACTTTGGCACTCGACAATACAGCCTCTGCGCGACTATTGCGTCATAGTGCTGGGTCAATCATCGTTCTTAACTTTGCACGATGGTGTCCTTACCTCGGTATGTCTTGTTCAAGCTTCGCCTTCCGTCCATCTCTGAAAAGTCCTTTCACAAATATACGAAACCAAATCGCAAGAAGCAACAAAATTGCGCAAATGTTTAGTTAGTGTTACGCGTACAACCTTTTAGTGGCAATCCAAATGCTGCATAGTTCGCTGAATTGGGACCGGATGTTAAATTTTTTTGAATTCTATTGGGACCACACAAACTTTTTCTCGAATTGGGACCTTGGGCTAATTTTTTCCGCATTATTGGGACAGGATAGTGTTTATGCGAAAAAAAAAATGTAGATGTTGGAGCTCGGGCAACGAATTTGACACTTCCGTCCAGCTGACGGATATCACTACCCGCGAATGCTTTCGAGCGTCAGGTGTTTTGGTTCGTTGTCGAGCTCGTGCAACGAATTGGACACTTCCGTCCAGCTGACGGATATCACTACCCGCGAATGCTTTCGAAGGTCAGGTTGTTGGTTAAACAACTCCTGGTTGAAGTAGTGCACGCCCAGGCTGTGAACATCTCTGATGTCCGTCCCATGGGCCATGACCTCCGAAATCGTAATGATTGCCGCTTTCCTTATAAGCAATACGTTCGTGAGTCAACTCTCTTCTATCATAGATAATCGGCGGTACAATTGCCCTCGGCCTGACCTCCACCCCGTAGACCTCCGGTAACAAAACAGAAAATGGTGCCTACTCTTACTTTCCCCACCCCTCGTTCTGCAACTATGAAGTATCTTATGTTAGCATTAGTTACTCTGTCATACTGCATCAGTATGGGTAATGCACAGGAGCAGCAACAGCAACAGCAGCAGCAGCAGCAGCAGCCAGCTATTACCAAGGAGATGTATGAGGCTTTGATCCGGTATGTTGGCCTATTTCACCCTTCTCTCGTACCAGAGCATATTGTCACTATGAATGATACGGTAAATGTTCTTGCTTTGTTTCCTAAACACAGAGATTTGTCCTCTGAATGCCGCAATGAGCTTCTAGAACTGCAGCAAAGATCCGCCAAAGGGGAGTCTAACGCGCAGGAGAACATCTCTGGAAAATGCCGCGTTGAAATTGCTACTATCTTATCAGAACTATCTGGCCAAGAAGGTGGCAATGGAGGTGATGATTCTACAACAGGCACAACTGGAACAGAAGAAAAGCCGAAATCGATGGTACACCCTACATACGTTCTGCTCGGGACCGTGTTGGCAGGTCTGGGCGCTGCTTCCTATATTATTTACCAGAAATACGAAGAAATCCAGCAGAAATCACCGGAAGAGAGAAAGCGAGAGGAAAAGAGATTGAGAAAGAAGGAAAAGAAGGGGAAGATTCAAACTGAATAGACTACCACAGTTGTTTATTTGATTGGTGAGAATGGCTACTGTTGTGGGTGTACACATGAGGTTGGCGAAACATATATCGCAGTATCAACTCGGCTCTTGATATTGCGTGTGTGTGTGTGGATAACCTTGGTTCATTAAATTAGACATTATTTGATTATGCACTTTTATGATGCGCATTGTTGATTCTCATCCATTGGATTCCATTCTGCGCGACAAGTGCAGGTAGTCCTGGACGATTGTTTCACACTGTCTTTGAAGTATAGATAACGACTACCACAGTTCTTTATTTGATTGGTGAGAATGGCCACTGTTGTGGGTGTACACATGAGGTTGGCGAAACATATATCGCAGTATCAACTCGGCTCTTGATATTGCGTGTGTGTCTGTGGATAACCTTGGTTCATTAAATTAGACATTATTTGATTATGCACTTTTATGATGCGCATTGTTGATTCTCATCCATTGGATTCCATTCTGCGCGACAAGTGCAGGTAGTCCTGGACGATTGTTTCACACTGTCTTTGAAGTATAGATAACGACTTTTCCAGGTTGACAATATGCTTCTTTAGTTTAAACGAATCATCACCCAGGTGTATATCTGCTTCTGAAACCTCGTCGCCTTCTCCCCGAGAACGCTTTTGCAAAACCACGAGCAACCGCCGCAGGAGTTCGAGCCCAACTTCGTCTTCTTCACAAAGCATGGACAGATCGACGGCATACGACACTACATCCGTAGATTGCACGTCATTTGGAATGTTTTCCCTTTCATACCTCGTCTCCCTAACGTTTCCGGCTGCGTTTGCCTGCGAAGATGCGCTCAGCTGTAACTGTTCAGAGGTATTTTGAAGTTGGTGCTCGAGATGTTGCACTTGGAATTCTTTATCCTGTAGTCGCTGTTTGGTACGTTCAGTACTATAGTGTAGCTGTTCCTGTAAATGTTGAAGCTGCGAGTCTTTCTCTTTGATACGCTGCCTTAAAGATGTTATCTCATATTTTTGATCTCGGATTGTGTCCTTCAATATTTTCGTTGAACTACCCCCGCCTTGCTGCGATGACCCATTATTTGAATGGCCTTCGGGTTGGATTTGCAGATTTTGCTGCATCCTCGATATTTCTTGTCGATACTGACGCAGAGCCGCAGAGAGCTGGCGTGCTTGTTCTTCGGACGAGCTATTTCGGGCGGCAACTTCGGAAATGGCAGCGACCTGCTCTTGCAATTGCTGGTTCTCGTTCCTGACGAAAGCTCCATAATCAGCAGCATCTTGCAAGTCTTTCTCCAACTGTTGACTCTGGCACTGTATTTCTTGGATGTCAACAGTTCGTTGCTTTAACTGCTCCTTTACGTTGCAGTACTCGGTGAGGGCACGTGATAGGACGGATTTCCAGTGGTTTTCCTGGAGTCTATGGTAGTGCTGGAAGCTCTTTACTATTGATGAAAAGTTCGATACAGCTTCAGAAACGGTACCCACATTATAAAAGTCCTTATCCGTCCCGCTGTCCGAGGAACCGGGAGCATCTTGCTTGAAGACCCACGATAGATAGTCGCTCCACGAGTCCACGGAACGCGGGGCATCTTCGAGAAGTTCTGTGCGCTTCTTTAGGGTCTGGGTCTCCCGGCGGAAATATCTGCTAATCTCTATTACATAGCGTATAATATCTTTAGCGATCCCGGCTACGATTGCCGGGGCTGATACATGCAATGAAGACGGGTTTTGGTGACTGGTATCAAACTCTGTTGGGCTCACAAAATGTGCCAGAGCATGCTCCATATTCCGCACATTGGCTTTAACGCTACCGTTCTCTTGCGCAAGGTTTAGGTTTTCGTTCCTACTTTGGTCTAGTTGCTCTTGGAAGTGGTTAATTCGTTCCCTCAGATGCTTCATCGTGTCTTCATTATCTGCTTGGCTGTACTGAGTTTGTCTTTTCAGTATCGACACGGTGGACTCCAGATCTGCTTTCTCGCTAGTAAGCTCCCGATTGCTACGTCTGAGTTGCTCAATAGTGGATTGCTCTTGCTCCAATTGCGTCCGGACTGCTCGAATCTGAGACTGAAGCTCAATATTAGATTGCTCCAAATCCTGGTGCTGCGAGTTAAGGGATGACTTGTCCTTGCGAAGTTGGTTGAGTTCTCGTTTTAGGGAAGATACTTCTGCTTCCAATGATTGTGCGTGCTGGGCACTACTGAGGGCTTTCTCCTTATAGTGCTCTAAACCTTCTCTCAACTGTTCGAATTCGCGTCGACGTTCCTGTGAGTTACGCGACGGACGTCCAGATGCCAACGGGGAGCTCCCCGGTTCCCAGGTTTCCGACGAGTCTTCGTTAACATTACTATTCGATCCGAGAGACACGTTCATCCTCTTTCTGGGGGTCTTACGACTTCCTGTCGATTCAGAGGGGCTACTCAGCTGCACTCCATTCGACGCGCTTGAAACATTTTGGTCTGTTCCATCCAGACTATCAGCCTCATTCTCGTCTTCAGGTTCTGCATAAACATGACGAGATCTCCGAAGAGACTTGATTGTCTTATCCTTCTGCTGCAATTGTAGCTTGTACTCCTCAATATCTCCCTGGACACATTCCAATTGAAACTGGACATTCTCCCTGTTGCGTTGTTCGTCAGATAATTCATTCTCCCGCGTCTCCACAAGCTGTTGGAGAAGATCATTCTCCTCGGCCTGAAGATTGATTGTATTATTTAAATCTTCGATTTTATCCTCATACGATTTCTTTTCATCCTCCCGCTCCTTTTGAAGTTTGTTTAACTTGGCTGCACGAAGTCTGACATACTATGGGCTCCTCTTTTCCTTTGGAACAATACCCTCCTTACCTTTGGTTTCAAAGAGATTCGTGTTCGCTTTCTTCCGGCGGGTTTGCTCCTGCAAGACGTTAAAGCTCGAAAATAGACACCGAAGCCTTGTCGTACCGGAACGCGTTGTGTATCTGCGTACCTCCTCCAACTGCTTTTTCAGCACTTCTACATCCTCAACTGTAGAACTCCCATTCGCCGGTGGGCGTTCCATCTGCCTCTCTTGTTGTTCAAGGCTGTTGCACGTTTCTGAGTTCATCGCAAACCCTTAATAGACTCCGAATTGTCACTATACATGCACCATCCGTCCATAGTATTTAGTTGGAGATCCGCCCTAGAGGCAGCGGCGGTGGCAGCGTTTCCTCTGTTAAAAAAATAAACACCACGGGACCGATGATGGCCTTGTGTCTGACACTTCAGTCCCGAATAACCCGTAGGAGCCTGGCATTGTGTGTGTTTGTGTGCGCTGCTGCATGACCGCCGTTGAGCTTCACAAAATGTGTCGTAGTACAACGTCTTCGAGACGACACGGCCGCGATCTTAGCCTTACTGGTCTGGATTTGATTCATTGGGACACAATTACTTATTTCGATTATCGTTCTCATGCAAACGTGGGATTGAGAGAAAAGAGGAGAATGGGATCTGTGGAAGGTAAGCGCGAGATGCCCTGGCAAAAAGCGCGCGCTGGAGTTTACTCTTACATACCCTAGAGTGAATATACGTCCATTTAACGAGAATCCGTATATTTTGTATATTAATCTTGCAGAGAAGAGATTGCTTCAAAACGCGAATGACCTTTTGAAAAATGTCGGCCTGCAGGATAAACCTCTCACCGAGGCCGCCGAACTACAACAGTCAGCCAGCAGCATGTACGTATACGGTATTGCCAGCAATGGAAGGACAAACTGGATGCCGGTGTAACCCACTCGTGAATGAAAGTGTATCTGTTATTGCCACAGGTTTGTCGCCATATTCGAGTCGGTCTTTGGTGTCCGGTTGGGGCATGTCAAACGACGCCCGCGGAAGAAGGAAGACTACGTTTTCAATGCTCAGCTAGTACTTAACGGATTGAGGAAAATGCTTCCACAAAAAGTCGAAATCCCATCAGAAATATCAGGAGAAGCAATTTACAAAGGGGAATGGCCCGCCTTGGCGTTTATGATCGCTCTCTTTGCTGAGGTGAATCGTGTAATGCCGCCGAAGAACAAGAATGCCGCTAAAGGCAATCGCCCGGCATCTTCTCGCCCACGGGACACACGGAGGTCGACCAGTCGAAGTAGAAGAGGTCGAAAAGTGCGCACCACTTCTTCCAGAAAACGTTTGCGTGGCACTCGTCCGGATACACCTAGTGCCGACTCCTCGTCTTCCCGAGATCCATTCCTTAGTAGATCTCCTGCCGGTAGCTTATTGGATGTGTCTCGACCGTCAGAGAATTCGATGGATTTGTCTTCGACAGAGTACAGTGGAAGAGACTTTGAACATACGACGTCGGATAATGAATTCCCAGGGTTGGAACTAGGAGAAGGTAAACGCCATACGGGCGTCCCTTACAGCGGCCAAGGGCTAGGTCCAGATGGCCGACCTGGAACGGCCAAAGGAGGGGCACGAGACCGTCTAAACGCCAAAGTCCCAAGTACTACACACTCAGCGGTTAGGCCGCCTGCTGCACCAGTGGATCGTGTCCCATCTCAACCACATGCGGTTGATATGTTCTCAGATGAAGGAGGCCAACAGAGGAAGGAAGAAGACTATCAACCTCAAACTGCTTGGCTAGGAGAACGAAGTGTGGAGAGTTCAAGCACAGAAAACGAATACCAAGAGTACCAGCATACCGATGAGGAGTCTCAACAGGAGAGCAATCAGTTTTCAGCTGCTGAACAAGCGGAAGTGTCTCCCACCAAAAAGGTTCAAGATATGATCTGGGATGATGAATACGATGATGCTGGAGGTACTTCAGAGTCCTCTCGGCCCAGCCGTCGTATCATGATAACGGGTGACGAGTTTGGGGATATCCATGAGACACAAAAGCCAAGCTACACGGAAAACATGGTACACGAAGTGCCAGAGCACACCTCCGGAGCTGTAACTGGAACAACAGACTTTTCCTCTCTCCAGTACGATGCTGATGAATCGGATGAGCACTCGCCAAAACGTGAACTTAGTGATGTACAGAAGGCGGCCCAACAATTAGATACTTACACGAGACTTCAAAGAATAGCGTCCAGGAGGGAAATGCAGCGCATCAAGGCTGCTCAACGAGCCGCCATCAAGGAACGCACTGCCGCATGGAGAGCCCAAGAGCATAAAATGCTACAACGAGCGAAGGCGCGCTCACGAGCCGCGAGACACACACGGAAGGTATCATCGGTAAGTGCTTTGTCATTTTCATCTTGAGTGGATGCCACGGAATGGCCTCTATTCGCCTTGGTCGATGCAGATAAGAACGAGGCGATACCTAGAAGATGTGCAACGGAAGAATCTGTCGTTGCGACTACAACGGAGCAACAAGCAGGATGTTTTCATGACGGCGTTGCTTCGTGCAGTTAATGAACAACAGCGCATGATTGCAATTGAGAAGAGTAAGGCTGTTCAGGCAGACCATGAACGGGAAATGGAGAAAGAACGCCGTACGGCATCAGCCATGGCCAACCAGTAAGTTATCATTCCCTTCCTACCTGGCCGCCGCGAGCACCAATCCATAATCTTGAAAATCGTTTACAGGCTTCGAATAGAGCAGGACCTTTTTAGTGAAGCCAGCGAGCAGCAGATGAAGGACCATGAAGCAGCTATGAAGGCGCAACAGGAGCAGCTGCGTGAGTCAGCCCGAGAAACCGCCCAAGAACAGAAGCGATTGGCTGACGATGTGACAAATCAACTACAGCAAAACGAACAAATATGGCAGAACGATAATGTGGATCGATTTGACATGAAGGAGGACCGCTTTTTTGGTGACAAGGATCCGGAGGAAAAGCTGAAGGAGGCACTGGGAATTGGAGACGGTCTGTCGCTACAGCAGGCGCTCGATCAAATGAACGCGGGTCAAGGGAAATCTACCAAAAGGAATGGAAAGCCAAGGAATAAAAAAACTATTAAACGCCGACTCGCCTGGAAGAGTGGAAATGTTCGCGGGGCAACAATGGGAAATACGAGTAGCGGAGGTGGTGGTGGGGGCTCGGCAGGCCGAGCTGTGACCGCCTTTGGTTCACCTCCCGCCCCGAAAAAGTATGGAGGATACGGACTTGTCGAAGAGACAAAAAAACATTGGAATTCAACTCTAAGGCGGGCTAAGAAGAAGTCTTCATCCGCTTCTGGTCGACGAGGGAAGAAGTCGGCATCCAGTAGGTAAATTGTCCCAATTTATGCTGTAGAGTTGCTTGGGGTGCTGAGTTGTATATCCGCCTGAATTTTACACACACACATGGTGTTTCTGCCTCAACAGTACGCTTGGCACGTTTGTACTTTTCCTCCACTAAGTTTTCTTGATTACACGATTAGGCGGTTAACGTTACTTTCGCTTCGGAGTTACTTGTACAGGAAGATCATCGTAAGAACGCCTTAGTCCACTCCGTGCTTCATTGCTCCATTTCATCGATCGTGCTGTACTGTACTTCTGTTATCCGACACACTTTCGGTAGACGGAGGAAACCGTCGAGCGATTGATGTTCCCTTGGCTTCAACCTCTCGGGCCTTGGCCGCCTTGCCCGACTCCAGTTCCGTTGATGTCATGGTCAGATGACCAGCGCGAGAATATACTTCAACTTTGGGACACAGGGCGTGTAACTCGTTGCGTAAGGGGATACAGAGGTCTAGTGTCCAGGATAGGTTACTTGGAGGGGTGTCGTTATCTCTTGGTGGAAGCGTATGGCCCATAAAGAGGCCAAGGAAACAGAGAAAGGATTTGCGTAAACGTGCGTCGTGGGATATTCCACTAACGAGCCGGATATGGAGCTATTATAAGCCTTTGGAGCCTCGGGACCAAGGTGATGAATAAGGCTTATAATGCTTCTCCTGGGAACCCAGGTACTCCTCAATCTGCGATATTGAACAATGGATGGACAAGCATCAAAATCGCGGCTGGAGGGGGCAAATGCAACAGCAACTTGGGGCTCGGGAACAACTCCTTTCAGAGCAGTGGACGCAGTCTACAAGCTTGGTTATGTCCCAGCGCCGGATCCTGTAGAAGGCACGGTCTAGCATCCACTTCTCAGGCGGTTTGTGATGAGGAATTGTCGGTGTCGCGTAAGGATAAAGGGTCGGCGGAGAGTTCTGCCGGAGCCGACAACGACGATAACCCGGAAATACTTGATATATTTAATGACCCTGGTAATTTTCTCTCTGCGCAAGTTACCCATTCCGGACACGATCACGACGCTGCAAACAAAGAAACGAAGCAAAGACAGAAACCGGAGGCTTGGGCTTCGCCGGCAGTCATGGAAGAAGAGGAAGGACAGCGTAACTCAAAGCGATCCGATGATATTATAAACACTGGATATACGAGTACTACGGCAGATTCTATCGGCAGCACTATTTGGAAGAACCATGATGCAGAGAAATTGCCTGTCCTTTCGACTGTCTTGCGCACGGAAACATGGGAGTTTTGGCTATGTCTGCACGAAGTATCCTCCAAGCCATATTTACTGACTGCATACGTAAGTGCTAAAACATATATTGGTTTAGTGGGAAGGCCGTAGCTTTGTGCGTGTGTACTTGTATCAAATTTTATGTTTCCTGTTGTCTGCAGCACCGAGAACCAGCGCATATCTCGATCGTCCTTCGGCTTGGTACCGTTTTCCAGATTTTACCTATGTACTTGGTCTCCCGCAAGGTTTATTGGAAGAGAATTGATGGTGAGTCCAGAATCAGAAACAAAAATATTCACTCTGGCTGTCGGGTATTCTTAATTGCTCGTTTATTTCTTCGTTTGAGGAATACGCAGACAACACTCTCTTACTGTCAATTAGCTATGCTGCTTTAGCCAAAGTTCGTGCATCCATTGCGTTCGTGGAGCGAGAGGTACGTCTGATGAAAAATTCTTATGGTGGTTTTTTGGTTTATGCTAAATGTCGGATAGCAGGTTGCGCCTTTTCTAAGGAGGCTTGAGCAACGCGGTTTTCAATTTGTTAACGACGGGGACCCCGATGCTGTCCAGAACTCTCA
The DNA here is from genome assembly GCA_001687465.1 of Halocafeteria seosinensis. NCBI lineage: Eukaryota > Bigyra > Bicosoecida > Halocafeteria > Halocafeteria seosinensis. The sequence goes on along the minus strand of LVLI01000241.1, from coordinate 106,794 downwards.
AACGGTCACTGTACAGTTTTGCCGTCTTACATTTACAAAATCGGGAACGACCGTAGACTTAGACCTTGTGCAACGTACGTTTCGCGTCGCGAAAGAAGGGAATAATGCGAGGAGGTTTGATACGTGGGAGGTGCTCTGGCAATACTTAGTGACGGGGTCCGGAAAGATTGTCGTTTCAAAAAATCTGAATGAGGGAAAAAGGGAAGCAAGTAAAACATTTTGTTCTTGTTTTGCATTTTTACTACGATTAATGAAGGGCCGATCCAGAGAGAAGTATGCCGTCCATCCGACGACGTCTGAAACAGACGCTGTCGGTGACGGCGCAGTTGACCCCAACCTGGAGTTGTCGGAAATAATTGGTACCGATTCTATGAAAGAGGCTTCTCAAAGGAGTTGTTTCCCCGAAAGCCCTGTTGAGTACCTTAAGCAGCTTCGCCTGCTAGCAGGAGAGAATGATGAAGGCACAGATTTACATTGGCTTCCAAGAAACCTTCGTCAGGTGTTGAAGGAAACCGTCAGTGGACTGCGCTCTGGAAATAGTCGGGATCTCAGGCTCCGTGATCAATTGTCGTTCCACGAGCTGTCAACGCTATTGCGCGAGGCCTCGACATTTTCCTCTCGGGACGGCGGACTAGTCGCTAGTATTTTGAAGAGTCAACTGCACCACGGGGTTGAGTTCCCGCAAGATGACTTACAACTGTTGACTGAGCACCTGCTACAGAAGAGCTGTGGATGTATACACCCTACGTATGAGGCCGACTGTACTGCTTTAGCCTGGTTAGCCACGAGAGACTCTAGAAGGCATGTTCTGGCCGCCTTGAAGACGCAGCCGCTGGTGAATGGCTTGGTCAGCTTCTTGGACGGCATCCTCAATCGGCTCAAGTATGTCTTCGGATCTGTCGCAGAACCTACAAATCAACGAAAATGGACAGACTCTGTTATATGCCCTTATGTGGAGCTTTTCGGGGCAGTGGCACTGCTCTCCTGTGATCGAGCGAAATCTGACGGCTACGATGGGCCTAGGACAGCAGTCGTCAATGTTCTTATACCAAGAGCATGGGATGCTATAAATGCTTGGTTCCAAACTTCCCGATATTATTCGGTTACGCGTGCGGATTTTCGGATTTATTCTCAGGTGATGAAAGAAACACCTCGGTTATCCTCTCAGTATACGCGCAATAACTCAAGACCTACCAAATCAATCAGACATGTCAAAGCTCAAAGTGAAAGGAATCTGATGAAGAAGGATAGAAGCATTTCCCATGAATCGGATTATCTTACGGACCGTCATTTGTATATACCTGGCAACGTTGAAGTGAAAGAAAATGACCACCAGAGAAGTAGTACCTGTGGAAATGTTTCGGAAGCAAATGCGCAGACGAATCCTAATGGTGTGCTTACGGTAACAACTACTGGTTTGCATTCTTCTGCAGAAGTGTGGGAACAGAATCGCACTGTTCCAATGCTAGACTTGTCCAGTGTGTACCCTACGGAACCTGTAACCCAAAGCGTACGTACTCGAGGTGCCGCACACTCCAACCGAAGCTATCCTTCTTCAGTTGAGGATACTTGCTCTGGATCCTCTGCGGAAGCTGATGGGGCGTTTGCAGGGTTATCCATGCGTGACTCATCGGTGAGGAGGAAATCCCTTACAGACCTGAGTGGCTCCAGAATGAGCCAGTACAATAGGGTCAGCGCTCAAGAAACTTTGCTTTCGGAGAACTATAGCTGCAAGACCTTAGGGCGATTGTTTGGTAAGAGATATGTTACAAGATTTGCTAGTGCCTTAAGCTATTCGCAATATTTGGAACGAGAGGAAGGGTTTAGAATGGGAGGTGCACGGAGTGAGGTTCCGGCAATGACGAAGCCTTGGTATACCCCGGCATGCACCCCCGACGCACCCCTGTTCGCTTCGCAACAAAATACACGTGGAAGATCGGAGGAATTGGACTCGAGCAGTAAATCGGATTACTCTCCCTGTGCAGCAGTAGAAGGCTGGATTTGGAGTATGGGCTGTAATGATGACGATAGAGACTCGAACTCTTCGTGGACTCATGTAAAACAGTGGACAGCTCTGCTTGAGTCATTCTCTAGGCCATTCGACGAATTCAGAAAGAGTGTTGCTGTCCACGCGGAGCGGGAGCTTAGTGTTAGCATTCTATCTATGTATGCTTCTGTGATTTGGTCTTGTGTTGACATGTACAAAGCTACCCCATCGCTAAAGTGTGCTTGTGTATTCAAGCGTGCTTCAACAGGAGGTACAATACCATCAGTGCGTTTCAATTCAGTCAATGGAAGCAAATCGGCCGCGGGAATAACTCTGTCGTTTCCTGCGGAATTCTGCTGGTCTGTCTACTTTGAAACCACAAGGACCACATTGGACCGCTTGGCCGATGGTGATTCGGTTGAGTCCGCTCTTGGGCGGTGGCAAAATTCTATCAACTCAGTAAATATGCTCTTAGCGCGATTAAGAGACGTTTATTCTGCGGCTAGCGAAACCAGTTGTATCAACCATTTCAACCGCTACTTCCACGAATCTGTAAGCGCACTTTGCTCCAGATGCAATTTTATGAGTGGCAACTGCGTAGCAAATGAAGCGTTAGATGTTGTCAAGATTTGGATTTGTGGATGCTACAGTAGCCTGGTCGCTGGAGCCCACGCTGCTTGTTTAATCAGTGATGATCAGCGGAGAATGAGCTCTATTAACGCTCTGCAGGAGTCGTACTTGAATTTGGTCACAACTTGTACAACCTGGATAGCAGGGTTTCAAGACTCTTTGGGATATATGCTCAGTCCGTTGATATACATCGGCTCACTGATTGTTACGCTTGCTCAGCAAACTTCTTTTACTGATTCTTTAAACGAAGAGGCTATCGACGAAAGTGTAGTGAAGGAAGCTGCGGGTACAATCGTGGAGACGTGCTTCGCCTTAGACAACGTGTTCTGTTCATTTAGAAACCGTCACAGGAAACAAGATGGCGCGCTGGTGTCGCGGATGTTTTATACCTTACTCGGTGCCTCCTTGAGTACCCGTAGTTGCTTGTCAAACGTACAACGACTGCCGTGGCATGCTACGGGAGATCAGCGGGGCGACAGATCGTCAGCTGCATTGGAGCATCATATCATACAATCTCACCATAGCCACTTCTCGAAGATTTATGTCGGTATTCAGCGTGCGTTGCTGAGAAACAACCTTTCAGCTGCTGAACGCGACTGGCTGCAAGAGTGTGCATGGCACGTTTCTATAATGGGGGTTGCTATTGTTTGTTCTTCGGCAGTTGAACGTTTTGTGACCGCTTCTGGCTCTGAGGACTTGGAAAGTGAATATTTAGATAACGACACAGTAGGTTTGTTTAACCATTCCAGCTGGCATCGAGTGGAACGTAGCACAGCGTTGCTGTTGAAGTATCTAGGTATCGTATCATTCCTGTCACTCGAATTGGGTCTTGAAGCACGCTTCCATGAACGCTGGCTGACGCGGCAACTGACGGCTCCTGATCGCTCTAGCCGTTCGGTAGATTCCAGGGGGAGAAGTGTAACGGAGGATAAAGGAGAAGCGGCTGAAAGCGCTGGGGATTTTGTAGCTGTACAGAACAGTACCCAAGGTCCGTCAAGTACGCGTTCGTTGGCGTTGTCAGAACAGCGGGCTACGGATACAGGGAGTCCGGTCTTAACAGAGAGGGGACAGCAATCTCACGGCGAGAATCAGCCGCTCACGGCGCAATCTTCGCACGCCGAGCAAGGGGGCATACAAGAATCGCAGTCACCAAGTGCAGCGGGCAGTCACGGTTCTTCGAATAATGCCCGCAGTGTGATATCCGTACAACAGTCATCGAATTTATCTCCTTTATCAGAAGTCTCTGTTGATGAACGTGGTGGAACGTTCAGCGATGAGCTGCCTGCAGAACAGAAGCAAGTGCATGTGATAGATTTTACAAAATCGTTGTCAGAGTCCAACTTGTCCTGGAATAGTAGCGAGGAGGAAGACAACAGCGACGAGTTCGAAATCGGTGGCCATTTGGAGGATTTGCATGAAGTGCAGGCCAAATCGAACGTTACAAGGAGATGTGACGAGACGGTCGTAGAATCTTCACATGCACACGATACAGAAGAAGCATATGCTAAGCCCCGAGTGCCTTCCTTGGTGGTGAATGAGAGCGCTTCTCTAGATATTTCTGCCAGCAATAATCAAGACCACTCAGTGTTTGATCATAGTCTGTCGTTGTCTCATTCAAGAGAAGTTGGTGATGATGAAGCTCTTGAGAGGAAGGGCCAGCTGGATCAAAACGGGACTGTATGTGAGGAACAGGAAGAGGAGTGCGACTCTCAGGAGACACAGGAGGCCGCTGATACTCGTTCGCAGCACGATCTTGAGACCGGTCCCTGTGTGGACGGCGGCAAGGATGGCTTTGCGCTGGCGGAAGATCCTCTTGGATCAAAAGACGACAACTACGACGATGGTAATTTCCACGTTCCTCCCCTTCGAAGACATGCTGATCAATCCGATGTTAATCTTGGTGCGCCTCTCGACACTGCGATGACGGGAACTTCCACTTTGAACTATGGACGACAGCAGTCACTGAAGACTTTGAGCAGCGTGAATTCTGGGTTGCCTAGCCCTAAGACTACCTATCAGCCCCCGCCGACCGTCTTAACTTCGACGAAAGTATGGTTCTCTTTTCCGGAGGCAGGCAGTCATGGGGAGGAATGTGTCAATGAACAGGGGAAACAACAGAACGAGATCGTCAGAAAGCATGCCTCGCGTTTGAGAAAGAAGTACCTTTACGCACGCAGCCTATGTCCTATCTTTCGCTGCCCAGACCTTCATGCGTCGTCTATTCTGCTTTTACTTCAGTGTATCCTTGATGGAACGGGGGTAGCCTGCAGGGCCGACTTTGCTCGGCGATTTCCAAACCAAGAGGTTCATGAGCACGATCAGGAGTCACCAATGACATGTACCTCAGATGTTTGGTGTACACTTTCGTCCATGTTTGGGACTCCGACGAACTACGAGAGAGGTCAAATGCCGTCGGGCTTTGCAATTCAACGGGTTCAACATGTGCGCCCTCCCACCAACGTTTTGTACGTTCTTCATCACCACCTTAACCACCCTGCGAACCACTTCCTTATTGGCAAGTTGCACAATGCGGCTAGGCAGCGCGGAAATCATTTGGTTAGACTACTTCGTCTGCTAAGCGGCTCGCTGTTTAACCCAGAAAAGTACGAAGTCAAGGAATACATTTCATCTGGAGCGTACGGTCGCGTGTGTAAAGCTGAGGTTCAGGAGGGCTCACCTGAATTCCCTTTGGCGGTAAAGCAACTGAAGCTGCCTGTAGGCCCTAACGATAAGTGTTTATTGGCGGATCTGGTAACTGAGGTAGCCATTTCAGAGAACTTGACGATCCAGTACTCAAGAGAAGATTCCTTAGTACCCCCTCCTGTTGTGCGTCTCTTTGATTATGGTGTCACCGATGAATCCTATTGGCTAGTGATGGAGGAGTGCAAAACAACTCTATCTTCTTGGAGAAAAAAACTTGGGAAATTGAGGTTGGCACACCAACGGTCTCTGAATAGAAAAGAAGGGCCAGCGCCTTTGGAACGCATGGCTAGTGATCAAGTGAGGTACCAAAGATTTAGAAGTGAATCACTAATCCCTGGTGGCGAATCATCACAATCGAATACGGAGGATGCGCTGCGAATTACGATTCCTCCCCCGAGGATGCGTAGCTCCTCCGCGTTGCCACCTGTAGATTCCCCAACGAAGCGCCGTCTTAGCCGGAATAGGGCAAAACCGCGTTTCATGACAGAAATCGACAAGCAAGAAAAGCTAAATAATGGATTGTGTTTAGTGGACTTACCGCTCCTTCTGAGCATATTCCGGGAAATAGTGATTGGGGTCGACTTTTTGCATCGAAAAGGCGTTACGCATTTTGATATAAAGGCAGATAATATTTTGATGAGAAATGATCCAGTCAATCTTCCGCAACTAGAAGAGGCAGAGGACTCTGATGAGGAGGAGGAGGACGAGGCCAATGCTTTGTTCTATTCTTCCCGTCTGTCCCCTATGGCAACGAAGCGACAGTCTTCAGCAACAATGGGAAACCAAAGGAGTTTCTCATTTTACGACGACGCGGCCTCTCAGCCCTCTGACGATACATTTAATAGTCCTGTCATGGATCCCTTAGTACATTCTTCGGACATTATGTCTTCGTTACGTGGCGTTCTCTGCTTAAGCGATTTCGGAGAAAGCACGTACATTCCGGGTGTGCATGCCTTGGACAGTGTTACAACCCGACCCCGCGGAACCGATTGTATTCGCTCGCCGGAGATGTTGAAAATTGGTGGTGACCAAGGTATACCTCAAAATAACTATTTCGGGGATCATAGTCATGGAGAAATACGAGGATCGCATGATGTCTGGTCGCTAGGATGCCTTTTGTTCGAAATTCTTACAGGTAACCAATTATTCGCTCACGAGTGCGAGCACGAGTGGGTAAACTTCTTTGTTCGGGTAACGGATGATAAACTAGATGTGTTAGACGATTCTAAACTGAAGGCATTGAAACCCGTCATATCGGTGCATGATGGAGAGGACTCCTCTTCTGAAAATAACGACCCTTTTGGTCTACTGGACCTTTTTAATTTGTTGCTCATGAGGAACCCAAGACGGCGGCCCTCCCTTGGCTTCGTGCGCGGCAAAGTCGAAGATGCCATTTTGAAGAGTAGGAACTTCCTGGAGCAACGAGCAAACACAGACGATGCTTTCGACGGGGACAAAGTGTCGCAGAATGATGACAATGTGTCACACACACCAAGAATGATTGCGCGTTCGGCCAGTAATCAGCCGTATAATCCGTCCCCCCTGAATAGATCTCATCGAATAAGTGGAAGCAATTAAACAGCATAGGACGGAAGCGCTTGTGTTGGATTATTCTGAGTCGCTGTCCTCGATTACCAGATTGTTCCGTCTTCGGTTCTTTTGTGGCGAGGAGGTGGTGCTTTGTTCACAGTCGGAATGGATGATAACGTAGCTCCGAAGCAGATGATAAATGGGAACCATGACGTTACAGCAATACAGCCATTCTCCTTTGGCGAATCCAATGGAATCGAGTAGTTCCTTAACAGCGGGGCTTTTCACCCAACCAAAGTGTTCGTCCGATAGGGGTACCAAAGGCAGCCCTACTCCGATAGCATTTTTGTACTCCTCGGTATCCAACAGTCGGCTAGTTAGGGCATTGGTGTTGTTAGCGCATTCTTCGTCTGAAGGGACTGTCACGCGTATGATTTTGAGCATCCTCTTCAATTGTTCGAGCAGCCATTCTCTAACGGAGGACCAGGAAATGTTATTATCTTGACGCAATGTGTCGAGACACCTTCGAACTTGCTCTATATCAAATGTCAATGCACTTGCCGACCGTTTGTTGCCCTTTGTCGTCGTAGATGATCGTTTTTTCTTGCCGATTAGCCCTAGCTTACGTGCTCGCTGACGTAGTTGTGCGGTCCCTTTCGCGGTCTGTTGGAATGGCTCCTCACTAGCAATAAGATCGAAACAACTATCAAGATCACAATACTTCTTGTACAGCTCTGCCAATTTTTTCTCTTCTTCCTCCGTCCAAAGACGTTTCTTGCTCTTCTTGTTAGAGTTTTTCTTCTTTGCTTCGGGGTCTATGATCATTCCTCCGTCGAGTTCTGCAGCATTGGCTTCCGAAAACTCATACTCTGAGTCGTTTTCTTCGTTGGCAAGTTTGTTCAGGTATGCTTCACGCTCCGCTTCTTCTCTGGCCAATTGTGCCTTAGACTTCTTCTTTTCTCGTCTTTCCACTAGTTCCAATGGCTTGTAATCGTTGGCGATCAGCCTGTTTATCTGTTTTTCTCTCCAAAACAACATCTCCGCCATAATGAGTGGCTTCTTCTTCAGAAACCTCATTATATGTCTCGTTTGACTGCGCATGAAATCCAGCAACGCTCGATAGTCCGGATTCGATTTTATGAACGAGTCAGAAAGTGCTTGCGGTAGCAAATCTATGAACGAAAAATGCCAGAGCATCGGTTCACATGAATATGCGGAAGCAAGGCTTTTGGTAGAATCTTTAAATGAAGCTAACTGTTCCATGAAGTCCAAAATATAGTTGTTGACTCGAAGACCATTGGACTGGTATCTCCACAGGGCAGCAATATGCAAACGGACAACGTTGTTATGAACAAATTGCTTTAAGTATTGGTCCATGTCCATTCCAACTTCTTCTTGGCGTTCTCGCTCTCTTTCGTTTCGTTCCGCAATATCTTCTTCGTTTTCATTCGATCGCTGCTTTATTCTGTTCTTCTTGCGTATCTTGGTGCCACGCTCGACAAGTTGTGCTGCCGTCTTGCGCATAAAATAGCAAAGCTCGATCAAAATCCGTTCATAATCATGATCGCTCTTCTCTGGGTCCCACTGACGTAGCAGTGGCGGTATGCTATCTATTACTTCGCGCTCTCCTAGCACTGAAGTTTCTAACGCAAATGCCAACGTTTGTGACATGGGATGTTGGCTCTGGAACAGCGCCATCAACAGAGCGACCATTTCCTTCAAAGCGGTCACAGCGACCTTAGTAGCATCGAACTGCTTCCAAGTTTTGTAGTTTTCCATTGCTGTGAGGACAACAGTGAACGTGAAACGATCCAACGTCACACGAACATCGCCCGGATGGAAGTTCAATTGGTCAGTGATGCTGAAGGATTGCCAGCGAGAGAAACCAATGCCAAATGACATCACGCGTAAGAAACGGAGACGGTCTCGCTCAGTAACCCCACTGCCATAGGCAATCGTCTTAGCGCAAGCACGTATCAGATGAGCAAAGCAACTGGTGACAGGAGCAAAAGCATCCTCGTCAACTTCGTCCGTTTCACCAGCAATAAACGCATCGGCAGCTCGATACAGTACAGTGAGTATTTCGAACCGCGGGTCCTCTCCCATCGCCATCGCTTCCAGTTCATATGCGCCTAAAGCGTCCGGCTGCAGATAGTGTACCATTCCCCCCGGGCATATGGAATTATCTTGTTTTTTCTTCCTTGCCTTATGCGGTTTGCGTCTCGCATTTGTACTCAGCTTTTCCTCAGGATTCTGAACATGAAATGCATCACTGAATACTTGTCGCGAATTCTTATGCATCACGGCGTAAGAACCCGAAAATTTCGGATGACGACTACTTGACCCCGTTTCTCCGCGCATTTGCTTGTTGCGTTTCTCTTGGGTTCGCAGTGCTATAAGAGGATCTGTGTTATCTACTGACTGTTGAGCAGCATTTTTGCTACTAGGCGTTTTCCTATTCTTGAGGTTCTGCTGTTTTCTCTCTCGTGCCCGAGTCTCGGCTTCTGACGCTTTGACAACCAGTTCGGGAGCTACCATCCCAAACAGGGCGTAGTAGAACTCTAACAATGGGAAAACGTACGCCGAGTATTTCGAAGAGTAGCGCTCAGAATTAAGCTGCTGGGCAAGGCCTCGCATAACGTCAAATATGCCGTAAGCCTCCATTGAAGTGATGAGAGCGGTCGAAGGGGCAGGATCACCCGGAGTATCAGGGATGAGGAGAAGGTGGTTAACAAGAGACAACGTTAGAAGAGCGTTGTCATCTAGCTCTCCACTATCCAGTTTTTCCCGGTCAAATCTCCTTTGCTCAAGGGTGTCCTGTCCACGTGCTTCAGAGTATCTGGATGCTTCTCGTTCTTTGCGAACTCTTAACGGTTCAAATAGCAGTTTCGTCAGCAACTTGATAACATCGCTATGCGATGCTATCTGCCTTTTGAAACGACGCTGATAGTCCAAAACTTCTTGTCTGTAACGTTTGCTAATAGGAGTTCCCGCCTCATTGTCGTCTACCGACCTAGTAAGTGCCCACATTATGTGAATGCAGCGCAGAAACACTTCCCTGGACAGGTAGTGTTTGTAGAGGTAAAGCCGAGTCACAACCCATAGGCAACCAATTGCAATTTGACATACTTGTCTTCTTCGTACTTAGCCATTAAAGGCAGAAGCTTTTGCTCAACGATCCTCCATTCCCCGAGCCATCGCGCAACTCGGGCTTTGTCGTTGTCCAAATCCTCAGCGAGATACCTGTGGCGGGAGTATACCATTCGTTTCCACAATAAAAGCTCCTTCAAATAACCAATGGCTTACTTTCTAATTTTCTTTAGGGAGAGTATACAGTCAGGATTTCGAATGAATTCTGGTTCTTGTTTCCCTGTTTCTGGATTCCAGCGAGAGCTATATTCCCCCAAGTAGGTGCACCAATCATGGAGATCAATTCGTTGGCTCTTAATTTCCGATGTTTCTTCGGTGGTTTCCGGTTGCTCGAGTTGTTGACTCCTCCGTTTCTGAGCTGGGCTGGGTTTGGTTTGCTTCGGATTCTCATCTGTGGCCCCTTGACGCGAGTGTTTCTGTTGGGGGGCATTTTCTTCATCTGAAAGGTCATTTTCAATGAACAAATCGTCTTTCTCTTGCTCCTCTAGGTCGATATCCGGCGCGCTGGAGGGTTGTTTCTGTTGCTGAGAACCACTATAGGACTTGCGGGTCTGTCTTTGGCCTTCAGCATCGCCCTCATCTCGTGGTATACGATCAGAAAAGCCGTACTGTTTAAAAATGCCAGCATTGAAGAAGCTTTGCTCAGGGCCGTCTTCCTCTTCTTGTGACATATTTGCTCACTACACGTTCTACTGCAAGTGTTTGCAACAATTGACAAAATTTGTAGGGCCAATGTTCTCTGTCGCATCAACACAGAACCGCCTTGTTTTCTGGGCTCTTCCCTCATTTGAATTTGAAGCGTTGTTTGAATTTGGGCAGAGCGCGCTGCGGAAAACAGCTCCCAGAAGCACAACAAACTGACCGCTCCGCTGTTGTATCACTGATAACTTATCAGTAAGCATCGATCGAGGATGAAAAAGATACTTGTTTATTCCTTGTGAAGGATGCTGCTGGTATGCCCTGGACAATCATGGATTGTTTTGTTACATCATCCGATTGTACAGTGATGTGGTAGTACTCAATCCTTATACTGTCCATTAAACGACCTATTGAAACATACATTAATATAGCTGAGAGCGGTTTCCACATTACACCCAGGCTTTGCGGCGGTAGAATAAACGCAACTACCGAGAGGGGCTGGTACTGCCAGTGGTAAGCCCCTTCTGAGGACTTGCGCTCCTAGACCGGGAAACAGAGGTGGCCCCAGGGCTTCTATTCGACTCTCTCTGCATAGTGTGTTGCTTTGGAGCCAAGGATAATTTAATCTCTTGGCGGCGTTTGTTGAGTTCCATTGATTGTTTGGTTTCCAGTACTTGCTGTACGTTTTTGTTCCGTTGCAGAAGTCGTTTCGTATCATTCTCTCGTTGCTTCAAGTGCTCCCGCCTCCGTACATCAATTCGTTTAAGTAGCGAGGCCAGTTCCTGCTTTTGCTGCTGCCGAAATTTCTGTTCGCGCTGTTGAAAAACCTTTAAGCGATGTTCATCCATTTTCATGCGTTCTCGTTTTTCCAGCTCATCGGCGATTCTCTTTATCTTCTGTGCCTCCGCGTACTTCCTTTGTCTGAAATAGGAAAATGTCTATTTCAGGTAAACATAAAAATTGAGTGCACCTAGAATACTTACTTTGCAAGTAGAGTTTGTCGTTTTCTCCAATCTAAAAGCTCCCTTGAAAAACGAGGAGGTTTCGAGATCAGCTCTGTATGCAGAGCCTGTTGAAACTCCTTGAGCTTTTGCGTGTGCTTTTCGGTCATCTGTTTTATGTACATCTGTGCCATTTGGTCATATTCCGCTATATACCGATCCCATGCAGAATTGAATTCAGCAAACTGCATGTTATGAGCGATTTGAACGTCCTGTCTCTCCGCTAATTGCCGCGCACGTAAAGCTTTATTCTGGCGGCGTTCTTCCTGTTATCATATCCAGCGACACCACAATGACAACGAACGTTAGATCTAAAAAATAAAACATATATTATAATACAGAAATACGAACCTGTTTCCGGAGGACAGCAAGTTGCTTTGCAGCCCGTCCAGCTTCAAGATAGTTTCCCTCGTCTTCACATTTCACTCGGTATTCTTCGAGCACTCTTATGAACTCGTAGATCTTCGGGTCGGGGGAATCATCCGGTAAAGGGGCTGAGAAAAATGAAAACAGGGTCATATTCCAGCAAGGTAGACTATAAACAACTAGTAGTCGGATCGCTTACGGCGGCCCACGTTTAGCAGATCCACGAACTGCTGGAATGTCATAGACTTCGTCCTATCAGGGTCAAAGTCCTTTAGCATATTGTCGGCTGCATAGAGCTCTTACACGTAAGAATGAAATCTACACCAAGTATCATTACTAATGCGTACGCACCATCACTGGGATTTCTTCCAATAGATTCCAATAACGCCGGTAAATCAAAGGTGGGGACGCGTCCATTGCCAGAACTATCGAATTTCTTGAACGCTTCTGCACACATTCAAACAGATTGTAATGAACCAACAAAGTAACAGACAAATCAGTTCCTTTAGCACACCTTCAAGGAATTGCATCTGGTTCTCCTCAACTCTGTAGGCGCTATCCTGCACTTCCAGAGCATTACAATATCCATGCATGCATCTATAGACATTCTAGCATCTCCAGGGCTTCACCGGTACGTACCGGGTCTATATGCTCATACGAATCAACACCTCCTTGGACCCGGAATGACTGTTCATTTTCAGCATACTCGGGGGACTCCGTATCGTTTCTGGAATACCCTGTATGCTCTCGTCGTTCGTCCCAATACGTCGTATCCTCGCCTCCCGTGTTGGCCACACGATCATGGCTATTATCAGAGGTATGGCTCTGAGGGGTTGAGTACTCCGTATTCCGCTGCTGGTGTTGTCTTTCTCCGGACGTATTGTGTTGCCCATTGTCGCTGTAACCAGCTGCTCCATTGGCATTACTATGGGGAGATGTCCCAGAAGGGCTCATGCTTGCGCTCGGGAAGGACAAGAAATACGTGAGTACAAGCGCCTCTCTGTCTCTTTATCACTCTTATTCAGACCAGAGCAACATTGGAAGTACATTCGATGATATCATGGACTACATATTCGCACAAGAATGAGCATCCATCGTGTATGCGTTAACTGTAACCAACCAACGGACCTGGGACCGCGCCGTACCGGGCCCCCCGGCGCGGCGCCCCGTCAAGAAGTGATTGAAGTCAAGAGTCTTACAAAGTGAGAGTGATACAATGAATACACACGATTACAATGATGTTGGCTAGTGGGTCAAAATCTCACAAATAATTGCTGTTTGAGCAGTTGCTGGAAGATAGTAAGCTCTTTCTGGGAAGAATACCATGGTACGTCCCTACAGTTCGTGAGTTCTACAACGATTCTCAATCTGAAGCAAACTAATCACTTCAGGAACCATCCAATATATCATATTGTATATGGTGTAGACACTGTAGAAGTTCATTGGAGCTAGTTGTGAAGTTGTCAAGAAACTCGATAAATCACTATTTGTTGATAATATGGTTTTACTATCCGAGTAGACTCGAAACGCAGTCATGGTAATCTACAAAAGAACCAGACCGACGTCAGTCCTGTCCATTGCGGGGCATGCCCAGTTGTAGAGATAATAGTGTAGATCTCCGTCGCCTTCCCCAAACTTATGGTCCTGCAGCAAGGACGAAAGAGGAACCAATGGTCGAAACAGCTGATCCGTTGTACTTATAAGAGCTGCTTACCTTGAGCCACTGTGAATTCTCCATTAGGTCCAGTGCATTGAAGACATCGACATCTAAATCGCGGGCAAAGATTAGCGCGTCTTTCATAACATCGAACCATGAGTGTTTCTCAGCGACGCTGTAGAAAAAGTAGGCAGCGCGGAGCTTCGAATGCTTGGGGTGGCCTGAAATAGAGCATGATTTTATCCAAGTCAAGTATATCCGATCCAGAAACGAATTCCGCCAAAACGTACCTATAACAGTGCTGGGTAGATGATAAAAGGAGATGAAATCGGTAACTTTCTTTGATGGATTCTCCTCTAAAACGTAAGAATTCACGACTCCATCTCGGGGTAGTATCCAATGGCCACATTCTTCTTCCGTCTCAAAAATAGGCCTCAGTTTATACCTGAAGAATGGTATAAAACAATATACACCACAGATAGAACCTTCCATTAGCAATGGAAGAACTTACTTAGAGAGATACGTATTCACCATTTTCCTTACCCGCGGAAGGTCTTTACGCTCCATTGACCTCCAACCAGACAGTTGCGGCTTCTGCATCATTTACAAAACGCACTACTGACCTGAGGCATGCTCTTATTTGCTAGCTCAAATACACTCACATCTGGAAGTTTGTGTCTTCGAATAAGTCTGGCCATAGTCATTTGAGGAGACTTCTGAGAAAATCCAACCTCAACAAGTTTCTTGGGGTTCAAAGGGCGGTGATAGTAACGGCAGCGAGCAACTGGACGTGGAAGAACGACGCCGGCAGTGTAAACAGCTTGCCAGATATCTGCAGCGAGAGTGTGCAAAACGACCTGTCCTGTGATATAGTTGGTGAGCGAGTGGATTGCACAACTGCATACCTTTTAAGTTTACTCTCCGTGTTACCTCTCTAATGAGTACAGGTGCTAACCGTTTTGCCCTCAGTTTCTTGTGGATACACAAGAAATTGATTTCACAGAGGTCTAAAGGTCTGTGTTAAAATAAAAGTGGGCATGCTTGAGGTTGTTACTGGAAATAATCGCCTTAGAGCATTTCTGCCCACTCACTTTTTGTGTACATCTACACGAGCTGGAACCCCGGAAATAAAGGCCAATAGCTTCCCGTTCTTGGTATTGCGTAAGCCAAGATGCCACTCTTTGTAATAGCCCGGAGGACTAAGTGCCCTGTACAGCAAGAGCGCAACATACTTAACGAGGGGGCCTAGCATCATTCTGGGATAGATCATCCTTACCATCGCAAGAATTCGGGAGAATAGTCGAAGCGGAACATGTTGTCATCATCTTCCACGTAATTGAAGGAAAGAAGTTCGTAGAGTTCCTTAATCTCTTCTTCGCTAGTGACATCGATCTCGACCCATTTAAAACCATCCGGAAGATTGTATGGTTCCTGCTTGACATCGGCAGGTGTCTTTGGTTCGTCAAGAGGTCCTTGCTTGCTGACATCTTCATCTGGAGTATAAATAAAGGGTAATTCGCCAAGCTCTATAAGTGAACTAGGAGGATGAACAGCATATGTCACCAAAAAATTACTCACCGAATCCGGGAACCGGTTGTGTCTTCCAAAACTTGTGCTCTTTCTTCTCAGGGTCCTCCTCTGCTTCAGGTTGTTGTCCCATAGCTTTCAGCATCTGCAATAGTGCGGATCCAAAGTTCGATGCAAATCAATCAAAGTGCTTCTGGTGGAGACGACTCACCTCTTGAATTCGCATGGATTTGACCATATCGGCAGCTTGACTTGCGGAATCAGCCGCTGCGCCAGATGAAGTTGCTCCGGCTCCACTTCCTTCTTCTTCCTCTCCCTGTCCCCCTTTCTTCTTGTTTTTCTTGCGCCGCTGTTTGCGGTCTATAGGTTTATCAGCAGCTCCTTCACCCTCATTGTATTCTTTTTTGGCGCTATCTTCGTCACCTTGATGCAGCTCCTCCCATTCGTGGGTCTTGTCTTCTTCGGCTGCCATGATCTACAACTCTTGACACAAATAAACACTACACTATACACGCATGTGTAAAAAACGGACTTTCTCCCTATTGCTGATTTCTCTCTCATTCATTCCATCACTCAAGTGACGCAAACAAACCAGCTGAATACAAGAATCTAGGGGGAAGTCAAAGATTGCTTCCTTCTTCAATATCTTGTCCGGTCTTGATTCTCCCCTATACAGCACCTGTATGACGATATCGTTTGCATTCAATGTAGAGTAGTTAGTGATTAAGTTTATATAGTGATATAAGGGCTTAGGGAAGTGAGAGCGATGAGCGATAAAGACCAAGGAATCGACGCTGAACAAGTGAGTGAGAGAAGGGAATCCTGGAAGTATTGCAAAGTACGACGATTGCAACTGAAATGCAGCTATATGCAGAGTTAAAGAAAGAAAAACGTGAGAAGCAAGATGCACTTGATAAACTGGAAGATTCCAGGAAGGAAGTAAGATTGTGCTACGTTCGACACATCACAATTAGGTCATCCCTGGAAGGCCGTGTATGAGATACAGAATCAATTTTTGAAAGACAAGAATGCCGTTCTGGAAAGGAATATATCATCTCTCTATACAACTGCCAAAATTGAAATGCAACGGAAAGATGCTGAGATCAAAAAGCTACGAGATGCGTACGTGGTGTGGCTGGGTTGTAATGGGTCGTCATCCCGATCCTGCATGCGTTATGCTATGTAGTTGCAGCGTCGAGACAAGAACACTAGAAATCGAGAGGCGCGAGGATTTACGAAAACGGGCCACAGATTGCGTACATGAGCTTCACCAACGCCTAGGGGACTTGCAGAGCTCCAGTGAGATTTACAGGACAGGCCAGTACTGTGAAGAGTTGTTGCGTGATACAATATCGATGATTTTCGATGATTCTGGGAATTCATGAAGTAGACGAGACGCTCGGTTTCTACCTCATGCTACACATGTCCCATGGCAAGAAGAGGGCGGTTCCTCTTCTTCCGCAGAGGTTGCAAGGGCGAAATGCAATGAAGTTGCTTAACTATGTTCCTGATTGAGTTGTTTGAGGGCCTCCATCTGCCGGATTTGGTCGTTCGTGTAATCTTCAAGTCGCTGCAAGTATCTTTCACGTTGTTGTAGCAGGTTCTGCTGCTTGCTCAACCATTGCTTTCTACTCTCGATTTCATGGAATTCACCATTGAGGAGCTCAAGTGCCCGGTCTTTTGTGGAGCCCGTGAGACTTCCATTTTGAATCTGGGCGTCTACCTGCTGCTGCTGGCGATTGACTTTTGCTTTAAATTCTTCGAGCGACCGCTCATCTTGCCTAACACGTTCCCTCAACGACTCGACCATTTCGCGTTGTCCCAGACGAGCTTCCTTTAGCATGCCCACGAACTCTCGCATGCATCCTAAGGTGGCTGCAAGCCAAATTTCGCAAACGGCCGCTTAAATTACCACACCCAGCCCAACACTCCGAGGAGCGTATTTCAGACTCACCTTCACCGAGGGGATTTTCAGTTCTTGCTTTATTTAATGCCTTGATCTCCTCCTTTATACTGTGGGGTAGGTTCTCCCAAAACTCAGGGTCAAAGCTATTTACGTCGTTGCGCTTGGTCAAGAACTCCATAGCCTTCATTCGCAAACCATAACCGAATTTCTTAGGTAAACTCAGCGAAGTATGCAATGCCTCAGTGGCGTTGTCTTCCGCGACGTTCGCTTTCATGTGCTCAACTATATATGTCTGCATACATGCCTCATAAGCAGGCTTACAAGAGCGGCACCGTGGAGAATGCTACAGCGAAGCAACTTACTGCGAGGTCCTCCACTCCATACTTTGAGGCACTCAGTAGGACCTCTGTTTTGTCAACGTCAAATTTTTCCAACAAATAGGCTGTACTTCCGGTATAAATATGATGCAAAATAGCACTACACGTGGCCAAACTAGTGTCCATCTGTACGACACCCTCCCGTGCTTCCTTTAATGGTAACTCTTGCGACAAGGCTTTCGTAAAAAAGTCCGTCCTCGCCGTGAGGATAAAGCGGTGAGCTGGGATCACGACATACGGTGATTTGTTTTCTGCGAGAGGGCTATCCGGAACAGTCAAGGGGATTTTGATTTGGACGTCCCAAAACGGCACATTCACGGAATCAATATATTCCTGTATACTCTTAGCCGCCTGATGAAGTTTGCCGTCCTGAGGATCTGTCGCATTGCATCGTAGCCAAGACCTCCAGTTACCGATTTTCAGCAGGAACTCAATACAGTGATGCAGAAACCGCGACAGCTCCGTAATTTGTTCTCCTTTCAGTGGCTTAGCGTTTACAAGTTGTCGTTTAGACAAACTGCTGGGCCTATGAGCACTTGATGCTAGAGTCTTTGCCGTTGTTTGGAAAAGTTGCGGCTCATAAAGAGTCCTAATCGTCTCTAGAATTTGGTCTTCTTTATGTCTACTCTTGAGGTACAACCGGTACTGTTCTCCTCCTCGTTCAGCACCGTAGATGTTCTTAACAAGATCCTGGGCCCGGTAGAGAATTAGCGCATGCGTTCTAGTCAATTGTTCTCCCGTCTCTGCATCCTTCACTTCCGTATCCAGGGCTTGTGAGCTCTTATATGCATTGCATAAGTCCTGTGACAGCAATTTCTCGTTGTCGATGGAAGCAATGCGTTGAGGGCCCGAGGAAGCGCCTCCTCGTGTAGACTGTCGAGACGATGAAGTATCCTCGCTGCTGAAAAATGGCCGATTAAGAAGTCTTCTTGTTCCTCTCAGAAATGCACTGAATCCACCTTCTTCCTGCTCGTCGGCAGGGCGCTCTTCGCCAAAACTGCGGCTCATACCCACCTATTTTCCTGTGATGAATGCTACAATTGTATGATATTCAAAGCTTGACGAATAGCTTCCAACAAAACCTTTCATCAATTCAAAACATGAAACGTTAGTATTATTACTCTCATTCTAATCGATCTAGGAGAGTAGTGCTGTGGAACAACAGGTATTCCATCATTCTCTCACACTTCAACCAGGGAAGTGTGACTCGCAACTCGTAGTTATCATAACTATGCTCTGGCACGTGGCGAAACGCAACTGAGGTCGTATTCTATTGCGCCTAATTATAGACTTCGCATTTGTCTTCCGCTGGTGTATTTCTAACGCACACACAAAAGCATCACCTTAGCAGTCATTCAAGCCGAAGGCATTTTCAAGGCCTAATCCTATTACAAAGGCGGATGCAGCAGCCAACGCCCCTGTAATGGCCATCTCTAACCCTGATTTAATTTTATTTCCTCCAGTAAGTTTTCCCTGTAAAATTGAAAGGACAAGGGTAACAGCACTTTGGTCTCACTGGCCTCTCCAACACCTCCAACATACCTGAACGACACCGAGTCCATATAACGTGACAAAAGTGGCGGCGCAGGCGATACCGAATAGATCATTCTCGTTGGTATGGGCGTCAGTAAAGTAAAGTAGTGCATAAAACCACAGGGGTACACTGCCAAAGAACACGAAGCTGCAGAAAGTAATAAGACCTGCGTGCAACGTTTTACATACGTTTGGTCAAGTAATTCTTCAATAGGAAGTCCCCTAATACGTGGCCTGCGTACCTTCTTTTGCATGGGTTGCAAGGGCGCCTTTCTCCGGAACCATAAAGCCCAATTCTTCGACCATCATGTGGTCAATGAAAGCATCAGCGTACTCCGGTTTTTTTGTATACGTGTCAATGATAAGTTTCGCATCTTCTGGATCGAATCCTTTCTTTATGTAAATGTCGACCATCTCTTGCTTTTCTCCTTCGGGATAGTTTTCATATTCCCATTTCTCTCGGGCACGCTCTACCCAAACGTGATCGGTTTCAGCGGTACTGCTCAAGAAGTCGCCAAACCCCATTGATATCGCATCTCCAATTAACGCCGCTATTGACATGAGCATTAACACTTCAACACCTAATCCTGAACCTCTCACCGCGGCGACCACAGCGAATACTGTAATGCTGCCATCGATACCTCCGAATACGATGCTCTTGATGACGTCAGACCCAGCTCTGAGCGGTGGGAATCACATAAAATACGACGTGGGTTGCAGAATTCGGTATGTTTTTAAGCTAATGAGAGACACTTACCCTCCATGGCTCTCTTCAGCAAGCATCGGATTCTGATCGTGAGCTGCAATGGTTGCTTCTATATCTCCCTTCTTATCTGTCAGCCATACCCAGAATTCAACAATGTCAGTAGTGTCCATACAGGCAGACAACATTAATTCGAAACTGGAAGAGCCTCTTGATATACATATTTTAATCTTTCGTCAAAGCTCATTATTGGGGTATCATATCAGTCGAAGGCTTCAGATATGCTTCCCTTGTAAAACCAAAAGCCCCACCACGCCTGCAGCGAATGCCGCTGGCTCACTTACATGCTTCTTGAGCTTCTTTAGTCTTCTTCGTGTACTCCTTCTTTTTTTGACTATCATTCTTGGATGAACGGTCATCGTGGTGTACATCATGGGTGCTGCTCTGTTGGGGGTGTTCTTTGTGCTCTTCCCCATTCCCAAGGCCTCCCCTCTCGCTGGTATTGTCATTACCATCCGCCATTTTTACTGCTGATTTTTTTTTCTATCCCTTCCGTTGAGTATATACTCAGCGTTATTCATGCGATATTCGACAGTACGAATACAATCGAAACCGGTTTACTCGTTGTACTGCCAGCCGGGTCCGTCGGCCTGTGGACTCAGGCGTGAAGGCGGAAATGACGAACCTCAGAGGAACAAGAAGCAGAAATGTGGTCAAGGACGTAACTTGTGACCATTTTATATCACTTAGGACAGTTGAACGAATAAGTGCCATCAATTTTGTGGGTCTTGGACAAAATTATGATCCTGGCTGAACTATATAGACCTTCAACTGATTAGCAGCTGAACAGCCTTACTACTTGTACAGTGGTAGCCCTTATACTTGCCGAAGAGTTTAGCTTAGCTGGATGAGCAACAAGCAGCTGTACTCAACATTTATGGCCCAGACTACGCAAACGTATCACGTTTAACATCCGCCAGAAAGGTTGTCTACCTCGAATGCTTTCTCCAAGCCAAGCCCAACGAAGAAGGCGGATCCAGCCGCGAGAGCACCATTTAGTGACAGTAAAAATCCCGACTTCATACGATGACCCCGAGTTATTTTGCCCTGGCAAGCGAACAAACTTAGAATCGATATATACGAAACCGAACTTGACTTAACACAGAACTCACCTTAACGACACCAAGGCCAAACAAAGTAATGAATGTCACCACACATGCAAGGGCAAACAGGTCAGTTTCGTCGTCGTGCGCCCCGGTAAGAAAGAGGAGGACATAGAACCAAAGTGGTACGCTTCCGAAAATGAGAAAGCTACAGAACGTAACCAGGCCTGCTTCCAAAACACAGCTACAGGGTTCAGTAAAATAGAGTATAAGTCGCCCATGAGACGGAAACGTGCTTACCCTCTTTTGCATGGTCTCTGATAGCACCAGCTTCGGGCACCATAAGACCCAACTCCTCTACCATCATGTGGTCGATAAAGAGATCAGCGTACTCTGGCTTCTTAGTGTAAGTGTCTATGATAAGTTTGGCATCCGAAGGATCAATTCCCTTATTAATATAAATATCAATCATCTCTTGCTTTTCTCCTTCTGGGTAATTCTCGTACTCCCATTTCTCGCGATCTCGTTCGATCCACACGTGTTCTGTTTCTGCTTTGCTACTTAAGAAATCACCCACTCCCATAGATATTGCATCACCTATTAAATTAGCCAATCCCAAAAGTATTAAAACTTCTACATCAAGACCGGACCCCGCAACAGCAGCTACAGTCGCGAACGTTGTAATAATACCATCCAGTCCTCCAAACACGATACTCTTGATGACGTCAGATCCAACTCTGCATCGTATACTCAACACCACCATCAGCGTAATATCTGTACTAGCGAGGTAATCACGATATTCAGCTGTTTCACGTACCCTCCATGATCTTCAGGTGCTAGTCTTGCTTTCTCATCATGAGCCGCAATGGACGCTTCAATATCTCCTTGTTCGACTGCAGTCACACAAAGAACAGTCCCTTGTGCTTAGACATACACGCACATGTGCCAGCCACCATGCGCATACAGTAAATACTATTACTATTGTGGATATGAGGGCCCAAGGGTGGCGCCGCTATCCTTTACTAGGCCTTGTTGTGGTATACCACAGGCTCAGCAGGCATGGGACTCAGCTGATGCCAAAGCCCTTCTACCTCTTGTCATGTCATGACTTACATGCACTTTTCGCTTTGTCCATTTTCTTGTTGTATTCCTTGGTCGTGTCTTTCTCTCCATGTTCGTTCTGTTGCTGTTGCTCGGCTTGCTTGCTCTCCTTCTCCTGGAAGGTGAGCTCCACCTCTTCCGTGCGTCGGTCGTCTCCACTCATTGTTTGATCACTGATCGGTGTTTGATAAAAGAATGGTTCCACACAAATATGTACATTTGTGTGTATTTATTGCACTGTACTGTGGCAATACTGTAGAATATGTCGACATTACTGTATACACTGTTTATAGTCTCCAAAAATGGAGGCATGATATACTGCCGGGTACGTATTCATTGATTGCCCTGTACAAGCACCATGGTCTTGTATTCCGTCCCTCATGCCGTTTCCTGCAGCATTTCTCCCCCGACGCACAGCCACGATCGAGCAATGAACTGCTGATTGTGGCCTCGACATTTCACAGTTTACATGCCATTGCGGGTCAAGTACGTTCCGCTTCTTGATGAAGCAGGCTACACAAGGAATTACGGCGAAATATTAAACGATGATCACAAATGATTATCACCCACAGTTGTCGCCGAGGAAGGGATCGAAAGGAATTAGTGAATTGGAAGCGCACACGTTCTCACTACGATGCCTGGAAACACCCACAGGTATGTGGACTAGCGATACAATATTCAGTGTGGCGGTGTTCATTTGATTTTCGGGAGATTTCGCCTGCGCTACAACAACAGGAGTTAAAATGTTTGCCACGGCTAAAGAGGGAAGCAACACGAAACTTGTCAATGAATTCTTAAATAAAGTGTGTATTGGCTTGAAAGAGAATTAGGGAGATTGGTATTTGTACATGTGTGTTGTACGCAGGTATATGAGTATTACTCAGATTTCGTACTCAAGAACCCGTTCCAAGACATTAACAATGTAATTCATTGTGAACTGTTTGACCAGCATGTCACAAACTACGCCAAGACGCAAGGCATCGCACAGCTGTAATCCACGGAAGAGCAACAAAAGGGTTACCAGCTTGCCGCAAGCAGTTACTACTGTCCATTCACTCACTCAGGATTGTGTGTGAGTGAATAACTGGAGTACACTGTGCTACTTTTCACTGTCGTGAGTTGCCTCCTTTTGCACCGTGGCTACAATCAACCATAGTGCCAGGACATCCTCAGGGTATATGTACGCTTGGCATCGCACACCCAAAACGGCTTCAGCTTCGGAGCACTGCGAGACGATATGGGGCTAGCATGGTATGACAAGCAACTTTCTAGAACTACCGGAGCTTCTCACTCACCTCTATAATTGATTTAGCCATGTTGGACTGCTTCAGAGTAGCAAATATCCTCCCGGGAGAACTGTGATTGAACATTATGGGGAATGCTTTGAACGTATAACCCCGCGGAGTAAAGCTGCGATCATAAAGGTCGATAATATCGACTCGGATATGGCGGTAAGGTAGCTACGGGTTCGCCCTTCAACTTACTTGTGTATAGCCTCTTGGAAATCTTCTGCCCCGACCAGCTGTCGGGTGAGACGCTCATTCTCATAGGTCGATAAAGACATGGACAGAATATACGCCAACTCCGCGTTGAAAACAGTTGGTAGCTGCAACCGGGCAAACGTACGGTGCTAGCATTCGAGTTTGGTCTTATGTGTGTTTCGAAACATTATGCTTACAGATATCTTGTTTCGGCGCATCCTAATGCGATGTTTAATCTCTTGTTCCACCCTCTCAGAAAGGATATATTCCTTGATTGAGGGCGGTACTAGGGGGGCGCACGGTAGAGGATCAAAATCCATCAAATAACGGGGATCCATCTGCGATGCAGGTTGTCGGGGATTAACAACACCGTCCAGGATCGAGTCACAAACGAGGCTTACACTTTTCCAATACCGATTGTTCTCGACATCCCAGTTGCATCGGGTAACTTTAGGATCTTCGTTTATGTTGGCATACAATTCTTTGTCATTAAACAAGAGGTAGACGTTCTCAAATGCAAATCCATCAGTCGACGTGTACTGCCCTTGTTGGCAATTCTCCCCAGTTGTAGGCTCCCATAAGTAGTAGGAATCCACGGACCCATTGTCATCCCTCGATAGTGTCACTACCCATGAGTGATCTTCTGTGTTGGAATCTTCAGATGACTTCCGCGTTCCAATAGCAACGAACGCCCAGAAACTATAACCAAGAAGAAGTGAACAAAGAAGGCAAGCTCGTTCAAAGGGATTCAACCTCTTTATCGCCATGGCTTCAAAGTGGCTTCGACAGAATTCGTAATCGTCGTCATTGCTATGTATCTGCATTATCGAAACGGGAAAACATAGGGAACTACCTTATTTCTAGTCGGGGTAGTATCTTGGACATACTTCAGAAGGGAACAACGAAACGAACCGTGCGGCGTGCTTCGATGATTTTATCAAATGTCCGGGACGCAGCGGCTTTACGAAGCAGGTCACTGGGCGATTCTCTCCCAGCATAGTCCTGCGCGTTATCCTGTACAAGTAGCGACGACTGCTTGGGACAAAATGTTTCAGCTCACCATACCACCGTCGCGTATAAGATGCCAACTGCTGCCCAACCTTATTGCGTTGCTTTTTTTCTCCACGCAGCTTCTTATCAATTCGTTCAGGCGTGATCTGGTAAGAGCTTTCCCCGTTCCTAAGCGAAGAAAGGGGAGCTGTAGAGCCAGAAACTTCATTTTTCATTATAAAGTTTAATCGGACATCTAATAGTCCAACAGGAAATTCTGTAAGAGCTGAAGCATTGCCGATCTGTGGAAGCTCAACACGAAGAGCGCGTTTACCCGTGACTAGCACGTCTCTCCACTCGATACTCCACGAAGATACCAATTTGCTTTCAAAATCAGGATATGGGAAGCCGTCTTGCGAGGGAAATGTTGATATTTGTACTAGCGAGCAGTGAATCAGATCCGAAGTGTCCAGGAGCGAATCCAATAAAGCATTGCCAGATACCTTCGTATTGGAATCGAATGACGGGAGTCTGAGAGTGAAGACGCAGTTGAAATTGGGTTCACTTTCTACAGGAACCATGGGAGAACGAAATCTTTGATCTTTGAATAAGACATGGACCACGTAGTATGATCGAGTTCCGGAAAGGGCCGTTTCATCAAAGTTCTCGGTGAACGCCGCCCCACGGACAAAGTGCAATTTCAACTGGGGTTGCATATGTTTTAGTCTACCCGCACTGAGAGAATCGGTACATTGGCTTTCTGCCACAGTGTCTTCAAATAGGTTGTCGTCCTCTCCTTCGGCGGGACACTCAACTTCCTCGCTATCTGGCGCGTTACCATTGGCACCGGACTCGTCGAAAGGAACACTGAGACAAAAGGATCACGTCACCGTGAGCATGTAATTCTGTATCCACACTAAGCACATACCTCTTTCCCTCGGATTTGATAGGGTACTGCCTTGAAGTCTTTGCTGGCTGAACCGTCGTTGGAATCTCTTCCTCTCTATGCTGTCGGCTGGTAGACTGCAGCTCGTTGACGACATGCGAGATCACGCCAGTTTCACGAAGAGCATTGCGAATATGAGCCAGAGACGTAGATTCTCCCTTCTGCAGCTAACATTGAGTGCTGAGATCCACAATGGCTCTGGAGACGTCTATACACCTCCCTACGTACAATGTTGCGCTCTTTGAGGATCTCTCTCACTCGGGAATACAGGTCTTTCGAGCGCAAGAACGAGTCCAGTTTACCTCGGAGGTCTTCCACATCTTTTGTCTGGACAATATTGTCTTCTCCTTTGACTGTGCCGTTCTCATAGTCCTCGTAGTAGTGCTCGTCTGTATCGGCATCTGCCGTTGTCGTTTGTGGCTCATCTCCTCCTGCTGCAGCCATCGTTCATTTATTATTACTCTCCTGCGACAGCATAAAACGTGGATTATAAAATTATTCTCTCTGTTGCAATTCTGCCTAGGCTGTATCAATTCTATTCACTGTGGGAGGAGCATATGAAGGCGGCTGTTTGAATTGTGCGCATCACATTTGAATTACCAAGGTGGAATTGCTTCGGAAGCAATGCTTCCTCAACATAAGGTAATGCGATGTAAATAAAGGTGAGGTGATGATACAGAGCCCATTCAATGTGTAGGATGGACCTTCGGCTAGATGGAAATGATGCGCAATATACGGCAATCGAGGCAATGGTTTAGCTCAATGGCTGCACACTCTGGAGCATTGCAGCAGCTGCATAATGCAGGTTTCCGTCGTGTCATCGGTCTCACAGGTAAGGTCGAGGACGGCACATCGGCTTCCTAGACGAAAATGAAGCAATATTCTCAAATTGAGTGCATTGTGGTCCCTCAGGCTCCATTGGAACTGGAAAGAGTCATGCGCGTGAACATATTGAGTCTCTAGGGTGTTTATGCGTGGACGCGGATAAGTTGGCGCATAGTGTGTATGAGCCTGGAACGGAAGGTTATGATAGAGTATGTGAGCACTTTGGAGCAGCTAACGTGCTGGACGAGAGTGGTAAGGCTAGCAAGCGACCCTTGGAATGGTATGTCAGTATCGCCGTTCCACCCTCGCAGGCAACATTGATAGAAAAAAGCTAGGAAGCATCGTACGTGCTGTGCTTGATACGAACTATAAGTTTATCTCCGTAAATTTCATAAGTTATATTTGTTACGCAGGTTTTTGGCGATCCAAAGCAACTGGAGGAGTTAAACAGCATTGTTTGGCCTCAAATGGAGCGGAAAATAGTGGAAGAACTTGTAGGCAAGATACGGGAATTAACACCGGGACAGGCAAAAGTTATCGGTCTAGTGGAAGCGGCAGTTCTCATAGAAGCTGGATGGGACAACGTTTTTGATGAAGTCTGGTTGACCATGTGCAGCAGAAGTAGTCAAATTGGCAGGGTGATGGAACGAAATCAACTCTCGCGCGAGGATGCCGAGAAGCGCATCGACTCTCAGATGAGTCAAGAAGAGAAAATGAAGAAAGCAGATGTCACTATTGACACATCCGGACCCAAAGAGCAGACGAAGGCAATCATAAAGCAAGAATTCGATACCATGCTCGAAGAGCGCTGTGTTTGATGACTCTTGAACTACTACTTATTCCGACATCACCGCCGCATTTTTTTGCGATTTTCTGTGTCTCTAGTTGTAATCACGATAGAGGTGCTTTGACTTGACTCAGCTGACTAGTCTTGTTTTGCTTGAAGTTGCTGTCGGTGGTGTGCTTTTCCGCTCGGAGACGGCGGTCCTCCTTGTTAAACAGGGCTTACTAGAGCATGATTTGAGTTTCCACTTGCTATGTAAGATTTTATTAAATCTGACTACTCATTCCCAGGTGGAAAGTAGCGCACTTTACGTCTTGGTTGTACTGTAAATATCGTAATTCAAGGATCACCCCCACACCATCACATTATATTCCCCTATTTACTTGTGTTTTATAGGCTAATTTAGGTGCATATTGCTCCGATTACGATGTCGACACAACTACAGCGTCAATTGGAGACGCTCCAATCGGAGCAGAAGTCTCGTCGTGGACGTGCTTCTTTGCTGTTTGATGACAAAAAAGCTGAAGAAATCGGCACTGACACCATTATGGACATGGGGCGCAGTGGCTTCCAAGAGTTATGTCGATTGGATAAGAGGCTCAGACCTTATGGGGAAACCTTGTTCAATGCGAATCTGAAGCGATTCGATCGGGAGAAGGAGAGCAAGAGTGATAATGAAAAGAAAATCGACAAGGCGCTAGACCAGTTCTTACAGCTACTGTCTCCGTATGTGCTAATGAAAGCTACACAGAAGGTTTTTGAATATCTCATTAGACTATTCAAGTAAGTTTTGTTTATACTCGAATTTGTTTTGGAACCTTAAGAGATGCCGATGGAACTCTACCGACTGCAGAATTCACGTCTACAACGTGCGAGGACTTATGGAATGTATTCTTCCATACCATGATACTCATTTATTTGCGCGCTTCATTCAAATTGCGCAGATACAGTAAGTCTACAGCCCCATTTACTCGACGTCGTTCTCTCGATTTGTAATTCTGTTCATCGTGTTAACAATACAGAAGGACCGAATGGGAATTTTTGCAAGGCGTGAAACGCGAACGTGTTCCTTTGGAAAGACAAATATTAGTCCAACAGTTTTTGAAAGACTCTGCACTTCGTCAATTCTTCGCAAACTTGGTGCTTCGAGCGGCAGAACCCGAATTCGATACTTCACCTGCGATATCCCTATTTTCTGCTGTAGTCACTCACGCCCTGTCGTTGGCGGACGATGCCCAATCTGTTCTCGCAGATCTGCTACCCACAGTAGTAAAAGGATTAGCCAATCGGTCTAATGAAGAATTTCAGTTGTCTTCCATGGTCATCGTCTGTCAAATATCTTCCAAAGCAGTCCTAAGAAGGCATGGGTTTGACGCATTAGTGAAATGCATTGTGGATAATGTACTCGACGTACGACCGATACATGGGATGAGGACGTTAGTAGCATTATTTGAGAACCAATCGTATCTGGGTGCGTTTTCTGCAGCAGATCCCAACGGGTCCGCTGCATCGCGAGGCTCAGTCTCGGCAGCATCTGTGAATACAGCGATCTCTTATCCAGTATTAGATGACTTACCAATGATTAGGAGGCTACTTGCTTCTCACAATGTTGTTAAGGACTTGGAGACGGTTGCAGAATCAGGTAGTGTCACGTGCTTTTTGCTTTCGCTGCTCGTAAGTGCGTTGCCTACGATGACTGAGAAGGATGAAACCTGCCGCGAAACTGTTCTCCGACTCATTAGTCGTGTTGAACTGACGGAACCCATGGTGATTGAATTTGTGAAGGAAGCATGTGAATTATACACTGATTCTTCTGAATCAAGTCGCAAACTGACAGCGCAACTTTTACGGCATGTGAGCAACCTGTATCCAGAGAGCGTTGATAGGGCTATCCAAATATGTTTCGAATGCTTTACAAGTACCCAGGAGTTGAACGCCTGTATCGATGATATATTCGTCGGGGAAGAGCGACACACAAAACACGGAAATGATAGTCAGCCCCACTCTGCCGATTGTATGCCTCCTTTCATTTCTTTTTCCCACGGGGCTCAAAGCGTAAGGATCGTTGCAGCAGAGAAACTCTATCGTCAGGTTGAGCAGCTTCTTGTTCGCTTCAATGAGTTTGAAAATAGTCAGTCAAAGAACGTAAATACCGAGGATACTTTTGTGACGCTAGACAATCTTGTCTGCTCGTTGTATCGATCGGCGGAACTGGCTGTCAATCAGCTTCTAGATGATAGTGTGGCGGTAGTTGTGCAGTGTTCACGAGTGATAGCTTGTCTGCCTGACTGTTTTACAGAAGAGTCCAAATTTGTTAGGCACGTGAGGAACCAAGGCAAAACTGTTAGTCAATGTTTTGGGTTAAATGAACCGAACATCGTCAGGAAACGACAAAGACACTTGGCGCATAACTTATTCGAGGCGACGCGCAAACTGCAAGACCCACATTCCCCTCAGTTGGTTTCCGTCGGCCACGAGGAAATTAAGAAGGGTGTGCGGATGCTTTTGCAAGCTACCTGTCGTCTTTTAAAGATTGCATCGCTAAGGAATAAGATGGGGGATTTCCTAGTTGGGCTGGCTATTTCATTCGTTTGCTGTGCCCCCAATCTTATCTCATCCCAGCATCTGTTAAGCTGTTGGAGCGAAGTGAAACATCCACTTTTTGGGGAAGATTGCGAGAAGAACTTAAAGGTAAGTTTCCCTTTTGTTCGATTTTCCCGTAAAACGGATTCAATGAAGAAACACTACATAGGTCTCGTTCGTCTGAACGTTATGAAGACAACTCTATTTAACCAGAACCTGAGAATCCGTTTGCATCAACATTTAAGCGTGTTAAGCATGCATACGTAATATTTATGCTGATAATGCTCATACAGGGAATCGAGACTAAAGAAATGCGTGGACTTTTTGACTTTTTAGCTAGAAATTTAGTATGGGACCTTGAAGCGTCGGATGAAATAGACCGGAACCGCTGCATACAGATCTTGCTGTCTCTGGCGAAAAACGAGAGTACGGGACTCGCATCAGCGATCCGCCTAATTATCGACCGAGCCGTGGGCCTTAGTGTGCCGAATCTATCTTCGGACAAACATAACTCTATCCGCTATGTGTTAGCTAAGATGAGTGTGTTTTTGAACTCTGGTTACATTTCATCTCTGTCCGAAAACGTAGAGACCCACATAGTCACCACCGTATCACCCGAACAATGGCCTTGGGATTACTCTGCGGACCTCGAGGGTGTGTGCAATGAGTTCCGAAGTGCCAGTGCGCGTAGAACCATTCAGGCATGTGTTTATTCCTTAGGCCGGGCAGTTAGCCTACTGTCCTCCCACCTTGAGGAGCAAGAAGGACACTCGTTTGAAGACATAATAGAGCGCGCGAGGACTTTCGGAAGTTTCCTAGATTTGACTCCTTATGAAGCTGTTCTGTCCGCTTGTCTCGCTATGCTCCGTCTACCTTATGAAGTTTTTGAGTCCGTTGGAATAAATGGCGTGTGCGCAGTACTAAGGCAGCTTCGCAGCAGGACTTTCTGGCTGGTACTTACAGATTTGTATTCTTGCCGGTATCCGATCGTCTCTTCAACTTCGCTTACCCGCTGTGCCGCTATAATGAATACCTGTCTTTATGAAAATGGAACGGGGCTGCCGGAGGAACTGATTCCTCAAGCTGTTATGTGCTCCGTGTATCAACTCGGATCCCATAGTAGCAAAGTGCGTAAGAGTGCACTGCAGTTTGTGCAGACCCTTTCGACGTTGAAATCGTTGCCAAAATCAGCTGTAGGCCTCCTGCGATCTGTTTTGCAAATAGATGAAGAGATCTCGTTTGATGCCCAAGCAATTTACGAAAAGGATGGTCTTATAGAGTCAACAGAGGCTAGCTCGATGTTGGAACTATGTGAGAACTACCTCATAAAGAGCCCATTCCTAGCGGCGAATATGGTTAAGGTTTACAGCCACTATTCAGACTTTGACTCGTTTTCTCAAGTCACGAAGATAGTAGAGAAGCTTCTGGGGCATTTGCATACGCAGCCTTCTCTATGGAAAGAGAGCCACAATCAATTGCTGGGAACTTGCTTTACCCAGTTGAAGGTTGTTGCGAGATCGTACTCAACCGAACTCGCTGCTTCTGCAAATCGTGACCTTCAGTCGGGGATAACTTCTATTCTAGGGTTGCTTTGCCGATGCCTTAGGCAATTTGATAACCAAGATGCACCAGCTAGCAAGATACTGGAAGTGGCCCTGGATGGATTCGACAAGTGGGTATGGCTATTAGCTGCCAGAACTCCTCTAAACAAGCTCGCTGAATCTGAAGACGGCGATAATAGTAACGCCAATGTGCATCAGAACGGTCATAAGGGATCCCCCTCTAAGAGTCACCGTTCCGAGTCTAAGATATTCCAGTTCCTCAAGAGAAAGCATACAACAGTAGCGGATTATTTTGTACTTCGACTGTTGGACATCTATATGGAGTTCAAAGCTACGCCTGCATTGGATGCATGTTTAAAGAGGCTTGACTCGCTACCCGGCTGTGGTGACACCTTCGTACTTCTGGCTGAGTGGTGGCAACTCGATTCTCCTCGGGCAATGCGGGACCCAACGAGATTTTTGACTCAAGTGTCCATCTTTTCAGAGCTGGTAGCTAGTTCTATGGAGAGTCCTCGTAAGTCGCCTGAGATCTCTTCAGCGAACAGCGATGGCGCTATGGACAACTTCGGAACAGTGGCGGAACGACTCATGAATAAGAGTCTAAATTCGTCTAATGAAGTTGGGCAGCCTGAGAAGGTTGTATCTAAGCTCTTTGGATCGTTGAGAGCTCAGCTTGATGTTGTCGACAAACTGAAGAAGTCGCAGGAAGATACTGAGCATATTGGAGACATGGAGTATTGTTGCCATCTCCTCGTATCTGATATACAGCTGTTGACCGATGTCATAATCGCAAATTTGAAACTCAATCCTGATAAGACTGACGCGGCTTATTATTCTACGGTATTTGATGTCGATACGGCAGTGAAGTGCGTGGAGAACGACTATGGACCCACAATGCGCAATACAGGTTTGATGCTACTTGCATCGTTGGCATCGGTTGTGCCATCAGAAGTGTTGAAGCATATCATGAATGTCCTGCGCAGTTTCGGTGCGGGTCGTGATGATACTTCGACTTTCTCTATGCTCCAACGAAGCCTGGAATACGTAATCCCAGCGGTTGCAATGTTTGGCTCAGAAGCAGACCTGTCCGTGGAGGATTTCATGAGGCTTTTTATTGACACCATAATGGAAATTCCAGCTCACCGACGAGATACTCTCATCTTAAGTCTCATCAATCAAATATCGAAAGCAAAATCAGATTCTATCACCGGACACACAGGTGCATGCGAAGAACGACCTTCAAGAGGAAAGCAGCAACAGCGTTCAGCTCTGGACCGTTCTAAGGCAGAAACGGTTTGCGCTGCTGTTGCAATGCTCTATGCTCGTAGAGTGGCTCTCGCTGACACGGATGCTGCCGACACCATTGTTGGAATTTTGCATTCAGTTTATAACCAGAATATGTCTGCTGTTGCCCACCTAGAATTATCGTCGCTACTGCTGTCAACTAGTATTTGTCTGAACTCAGAGGATGGCTCATCGACATTCTTGCAAAGCTGGGACGAAGACGAATCCGAGGATGCGAGTTTCCTTAGTACCTGGATGCACCATATTCACGAGCTTCGAGGCCAAAATTCGATGACGGTGTCACTTCTCGGGTTCATTAATAGCATCTTTGAAAAGAACGATTTTTTGAAAAAGCTAAGCTCTGTCCCTGAAGGAACGAACCATTTCGATGAGGTTCAAGTGAAACAATTAGCTATTGCTCAGAGAATTTTTCAACTCCTCCGAGTTCTTCAAAGTCAAGATGGGGATTTAAGTGAGGAGCAACGTCTCACGTTAGGTGTGCTTGAGCGACTCACTACGTGCCTATCTGTTTCTGGATTCGTTGCGGTTATTCATACGCTTCTTCAGTACGATGATCCTTATATTCGCCGACGAAGCTTGTCATTTCTCAATGCCCGCATAGTGAGGCAACGAGCTGGTAAGTCTTTGGACGACGGTGACTTAGGGGAGATGTTCATTGGGGCTTCCGCTGCGTCGGCACAGCCGATTGAAGACTTATCCAGTTTTCCCATCACGGAAGAGGAAATGTCTCTGTACCTGGATCTTCTCCCCGATTTGTGTCAAATGATGGAGGACGAGGAAGAGACGTTTCTCAATAAGCAGACTGCTGTTCTTTCTGTTGACGTCCTGCTCTCCCATTTCGGGAAACTCAGAGCCAAAGCATTTAAACGGGCGATAAATTGTATGGCTAAATTTATCACCGGGTCGGCGAAGGAACAAGTTCTGCAGAGTTTGGAAAATTCTACGTGTTCCCTCGAAAATACGAAGCTGTTCCAGTGTTTCTCCAGTGCCGTTCTCACATTTGGACATACGGGATCGTCTAGTGAAGTCCTTATCATACCTCATGTGCCGACTGTTATCCCCACGTTGTGGAGCATACTGGAAACTATCATTAGGGGAATGAAAGTCAATCCTTCATCTCATGCTAACGACAAGTCAAGTCCATTTTATGCATTGCTCCAGGCAGTGCTCACCGTGGCCAATGCTCTCTGTCATCGGTTATCCCGGTTTCTATCTTCGCAAATTTCGCGCCTACTCGGAGTTCTGCTTCATCCGAATATTTTAAACCACTGTTGCTCAGACATTCGAAACGTTGCTCGGGAAGCCTTCAAGGGACTATGCTCCACCTGTCCCTCAAGAACGCTCGTGCTCCCACTGATTAATGCTTATCCCACAGCTTCGAAATTATCCGCCGAAGGCACGGCGACGCTCATAGATGGTCTTCGGACGAAGTTAGAGAATATGAACATCAAGGAAATATCGGAGCGCAGTGCACAACTATTTGACTTCTTATTCCGCGCTTTTGACTATAGATGGCTACGAGGTCGATGGAACGAAGTTGGTGCGTCCGGCGTTACGCGAGTTGAAGACAAGGTGGTTCGGTGTGGTGTGGAGCTAATGTTGAAACTAACGGAAGCGCAACTTCGTCCGATATTTTTGCGTCTGTTACAATGGAGGTGCGCTCCCGATGAGGAACTGGAAGCTGTAGCCGAACAGGAAGAGCTTTTCGATACTCGTGGAAAACATGATACCTACTTGGAGGGAGAAAATCGGAAGGAAAAAGAAACGCGATGGTGCTTTGCTTCCTTATGTCGGCGTCTCACTTTCTACCGTATCATTGAAGTGATGACATCGTGTGCAAAGTCGATATTTGTCCCGTTCTACGGATATTTCATCCAGGATATGATGGTTGAACTGGGCGAGCTCGGCGGAGCGGGATTTTCTCCCACAGAAGTGCCTCAGAAGAGGAACAAAAAGCATAAATCCTCTGCCATGAATGGAACGTATTCTGCATCAGAAAATAGCAGTGAGGAATCCGACGAGGATGAAAGAGATACAACTCGCTTGCATGAAGATGAAGCTTCACACGGTATAACGGAGGAAATGGTACAGTCAAATGCGGCTGTTAGACACCATTCCATCCGAGTTAAAGAAGACAGCGTTGCTTTGGAACACCAGGCCGAAGCAGTTGTTCACAATCAGCTTTCCCTGGCTGAAGTCAGTACGTTACCATCATGTCAGCATTCCTTAAGGTGTGCCATCGTTTCGTGCCTGTATCAGTGCTGCGCACACGATATTGATGGTTTCATGGATGACGACAAACTGGAAACTGTCTTGCGCCCCATGTGCTCCCTGTTCGAACTACCAGTTGGTTCGAAATCAGCAGAAGCACGAGTCAAAGAGGTCTCGAAAAAGAGATCTCGGACCGATAAGCCCATTAGTCACGATATTCGAAATGGACGCATAAATGGTATTGTTCCGATCCCGGAGAATGGTGGCAATGGGCACTCTTCGTTTTGCCAGACATACTTGGTCCCCACGTTTGTTGAATTGTGCAAAGCCTTAGGTAAAGATACGAGATGGAAACGTGTCAACCACTATTTGCTAATTTTGGCACGAGATTCAAAATTGCGAGTGCGAACGGCAGCTTTGCGAACTGCTTACGAAATTTTCGACAACATGAGTGATGAGATCCTTATGCTCCTTCCTGAAACCTTACCGATACTTGCCGAGATAATGGAAAGAGATGACAAAGAAGAAGTTACGTTGGCCCAGCGTTTTATCCGTCTTCTGGAAGGCCGCTCGGGAGAGAGTTTAAATGACTATCTCACCTCGTAGAAACCAGTAGTCACACAAAAGAACAACTTCAAAGTACGATTTGATTCTGATTTTGTTAGTCTTAAACAACCTGCATCTCTCTGAACAACCGGTTTCCTCAACACCGAAAACCACCCCTTCAGACGCTCGGTCCGACTCGGAGCTTCACTTGTGTGAAGGTGCAACAGCTGCTTCACAAATACTAAACATGTTGCATATACAGCACCCATAAAAGGATTGTAGGATAGATTACACATGTCGTAGCTAGCCGGTAGAGGGTAGAGTGCAATTCATGCAAATAGAAATGCTCATACTCCATTTCGGCTCATTATCGCTGCGCGAACACCTCCCGGGCAACTCGCCCACCATTACGGAGCGCAGTAAATTCGTCAAAGAGCAACTCTCCAAAGCGTTTCGGGAGTTATTCATCCCTGGAAATCGGATCGACGCTGTATGTTTCACAGGGACGCTGGTAGACGTGCCGAGCTACCTCCGCGATGAACGATTCTGGAAGCGACACGGCAGTTGTTCATTCAATTCCAAGGAGCTACAGGAAGCAACCAAATCAGATTACCAATTGATTCGGGATCTTCTGACAACGTTTATTCCGGACGGAATTCCCATATTCATCTGTCCCGGGGAGCAAGACGACGTCGGTCTGTTCGAGGAAGTGTTCGGGGTGTCCCTGGGCGAGAATGATGACGCATCGAGGTTCCCGACTTACCGCACGTTTGGCAAAGATCTCCTCGTGGCCGCTTTTAGAGATAGTGTACAAACATGGACGTCGCATGCTGCGCCCTCAACGCAGGGTCGGAAGGAGAGTTACACTGAGCCTCGACGGATCGACCATGAGAATCACCTGTTGAGGGAGCTATGTGGAAGACCTGTACCGAAGTTTGACCCATCACCTCCGTCCAAGTTTGTACCACCATCACCTCTGCAAACTCATATCCAACATTGGCAACTACATCCTGCTCGCAACGTGCCGTGCTCCGCGACCCAAGCAGAATCAATAGCGGATTCCCGAAAAGACCACGTGGCCAGATGGTGGCATCATCCACTAGCGTCGCATAGGGGCCATCACACGTACTTTGACAGGGAGCATATTCTGTCCCTAATTTCTCAGAGTCCATGTTCAACAACTGTATTGCTATCTAGTGACACGTTCAGACAATGGAATCCTGACGTGTTAAATCACATAGCCAAGAGCAGTACTGAAGACGGAACAGCTAGTCGGATGTCATTGCACGTTGACGGAGGTGACAATTCTAGGATCATTCAGTTGTCAGCTCCATCCTTCAGTGAATACCCCCATTGTGTTTGTCTTCATGAAATCGTCGCAACAGAACCATCCCTCGTAAATACCGACGTCTACGCAGTGTCTCCAAAACGTAGCGCCCGCCCACTCGTTCTTCTAGATCGAGATGGTGTAGTCAATGTGCAGCCGGCTTACAGGACAGGACCAAAGGTATGATGTCAGTGGGTGCGATCTACAAGTAACAAGAACCTGGTAAAGCAATGCCTCCGCAGCCCTTAGAATTAGTACCTGGTGCTGGAAGTGCGATAAAGAGACTACATGAATTAGGATATGTGATTGCTGTGATATCAACTCAGTCATGTGTTGGCGATGGCTTCGTAACGGAAGATCTGGTACAAAGTGTCATGGACAAGGTACG
The DNA here is from genome assembly GCA_001687465.1 of Halocafeteria seosinensis. Taxonomy (NCBI): domain Eukaryota; class Bigyra; order Bicosoecida; genus Halocafeteria; species Halocafeteria seosinensis. Next base: position 69,933 of record LVLI01000241.1, on the reverse strand, counting down.
TAGTATGCGCACTTTGGTTGTGTAACTGGAGTGCATACAATTCATGCAACTCTGTTTTCAGCTCTGCTGCTTGCTCCGTCAGGAAAATGGCGGTAGTAATGCATCGGAACCTGACGTCATTTCATACAGCGTAGGTGTAGACGGACATATCCCTGGCGCTGAAGCGGCATACACCGACAAAAGCGATGCAAAGCCGGCATCTGTGCTCCCCAAGGTGATTGCCAATGTTTTAGTACGTCATGCTCGGTATTGCATAGCTCGATCTACCCTACATTCTACATAGTTGCTGCAGGGAACTGATCCATTGACATCGTTCATGGTCGGCGACAGACTGTCCGATATTCAGACGGCTATCGGAGTTAAGTACACCCCCCTGCTTGTTAGAACCGGGTTCGGCGAAAACGCGTTGGGAAAACTCCGCAGTGCAGCATCAGTAGCAACCGCTCGTTCTTCCCTCGATGAGGAGCTGAATTGGAAAGGACAACGGGTGATGGTTGCTAAGGACATAAGTGCTGCTGCAGTAGCCATAGCTTCAATGACCTGATGAATGGAGCACGAAGTTAATGCTCATGTTGTGACCAGTAGCCGAGTCGTTGTGGCGAGCAGTCTTCAGGTAGGTCAATGAGAGTAAGGATACAATTTCCCGTAGCTGCAATGCCAACTTGCCGTTTGCTACTACGTGCCAACCATCCTCAACGGATTCCTTATTGAGGGTGGTAGAGAGGTGTTAACGTCCAACACTCCAGGCTGATTTCTGGAAGTTCTGAACAACACGTAAAGTTGGCGACATAAGGATTTAGAGAAAATAACTTGTCTGTCGTAGTCTCACTGGTTTGGAAGAGACATTGGGCTACAGTGCTGCTTTTAGTGGGAGTTCCAACTCGAACATGTAGATAAGGGCATATTCACCCTATTTGGTATGGCTAAAGCAACCCACCAGTGAAAGGTCGAACAATGAAATACAATCCACAATCCGCCCCGCAGCCAAGTTTGTTCCACGCAATGTACTAGTTTTGCTTTGCAGTAACACAGTCTGTCTTTGCGAGCTCAGCCTTCAAGTTATCTCGGTAAGAGTCCAGGAAAGCTTTTTGTCGTCTTAGTTTCTGAACTTCGTGCTCAGGATACTGGCCATGGTAATTCCCCTCATGTCGCTCAGAGAACAGTTCAATATTCTTTTCCCGGCAAAAGACATCAAAAGCGGCTAGTGCATCCTCGACCTCTCTGAGAGCGAATCGGGCGTACCGTATCCTGTATTCAACTGCCGGAACTCGTTCAGAGGGCTCATGCTCCATTTGCGCTTGAGCTGCCGATTGAGCAATGTTGGCGACTGCTTCATGAGCAAATTGGAATTTTTCATGAAGTGTTTCCACTTCATGAACGCCAAGCGTGTGGTCTCCATTCCCACTAGACTTGGTAGTAAAATACCTCATTACCATCTCTCCGTCGCCACGGGTGTGAGCGCCCTGAAATGAAGGCGTGCTTCGTCTCAAGCACCACTGACGTAGTGGTCCCAGTGCGCACGTTTTCAGACGACTATACATGGTCCATCAGAGCTTCTAAATTCCGGCAGATTTCATACACGGTATCTGCTCTCCATGCATAACTAAATCTATGTCGAATCGAGGCAATTCAGTGAATGCTATTCGGCTTTAAACTGGATTCCCAGGTTTCTTCACAAAACCACCGGGACCTAAGTGGACAAGGTGGTACAACCCATACATTACGTAGATCGTTTTCTTTTTCTTTCTTATTTCGCGATGTAGGACGAGGCAGAACGCCTATTCGGGGTGATGCTATAATGAGACCAATGGGTATTTCCCGACAGGAAGTCCTCCCGAACCACTTTGGCACGTTGCTCGAGCCACCGTTCGGTACAGATTCTAAGGTAGATACCCTCTACTGGACCCTCGTAAAATTGAGATGGTTGATGAACATATTTCAATATCTCCGAAGATGATGAAAACTTGCCATAAGCTAAGGCTGGAACAGTCGCTATCGATGTTGGTTTTAAAGCTTCTTCGAATCGTTTCCTGCTATAAAACCGCTTCTCGCGTTTGTCATACACGTCGAAGGCGACAAAGTAATCCGGAAGTTCAGTGTACGGAATCGAGTGTTGTGCATAAAGCCATTCGCCATAAAGAATTGTCGATCCATCACCGAGTAGCTCCCATAAATCCTCTCGGTGTTCATGTACCCATTCATTGATCAGCTTAAATTGAGGATGCGTTGAGGCAGTTATATAGTGACTTCGATTCTGTACCTTGATCTCATAGTTCTGAACGGAGATGCCCAGATTTGCTCCGTCAATTTTCTCTTCGATCCAGAGCTCATGTGCTATAAAATTATCTTGTTCAGACCTGTCAAATAGTAAGTCGTCTCTTGAGGCTCCCCCTAAATTATACAGGTGTCTGGTGCGAGGAAACTTGATAATATTGTCATAATTCGGTTCCTCCAAATGATCTGTTGTACAACCCCACGCTTCCAATAATGAGTTTGCTTCCTGAATACTCGATACACTCCACATTTTGTCATAGCCTTCGTTTTTAGAAGGTGGTTCCATTTGCCGAGCTAATGTGTCAATTACGTTTGCCCCTGCTGAAGCTTTCAGCGTAGGGTGATCTTTCCTATGGGATACCCGCCACTTACACTCTTCTGCAGTTGTGTCAAAGTAAATACTCCAAGTCCCACGAGATCCCATCTGCAACTTCATCCACCATTGGCGATCCTTACGTGTCGGATTGCAGCGATCCAAAATTACAGTCTTCCCCTCCTTCGTGTGGCGACCGACCATCTCATGACAAGTTTGCTTGTTTCGGATCTCGTCCTGGTTCACACGAACAACTTCTTTGAGCTGCTCTTCCAGGGACTGCGCAAACGTGCTCTTTCCAGAAGCAGGTAAGCCCATTAACATGATCAATGACGGGAGTTTAACCTTCGAGTTTCTCTGGACAGTTGAGAGACCCCCCTTCTCACTAGCACGAATTTCATTGCACGCACGATACCACTCCTCTTTTAAAAACGACTCTTGAGATTCGTCTAGTTTATAGGGGCGACGACCCAACCATCTCTTTGCATCTTGGAAACCCGTCTGATGTACATACATAACGTACGCCAGGAGGACCGTCGCCGTCCTGCCATAGCCACCCATACAATGCACAACGGTGTTTCCCGAAGATCCAAGGAGTAGTTGAAGAATTGAATGCATCTGCTTGACAGATGGTGGGCGTCTGTCCGTCACGTTGAAGAAGTTAACCATCTCCTTGAACTGGCCATCCAATGAAACATGGGCTGCTAACGGCTCCTCCATTAGCGTTATTATTTGTGACACGCCCATCTTTTCAAATGTTTCCAAGAATTCTTTCCGGTGAGGGATGCCAGACCCTGCTACATTCGAATCTATCCAAGAAAAATTTCGAGGTAATGGATGAGTGTGGAAGTACCCATCGTCTCCCCATCGATACCACTTCCTTAACGGTTCCCCCTGAAGCATGGGAAAATTCAGCACCTTCTGTACTTTCTGAGGCATAGCCTTTCGACAATAAGTGAGTGGTGTTTTCGCCGATGTCAATAGTTCCTGCATCGATTCTACGATTTGCTTCTCGTTATAACCCTGGGACATCTGTTTGAAATGTAAGTAGTAACCTTCGAGATACCGTTCTTCCATCAACACATGAAGGGCTTGCTGGTACAACGGATGACGCTTTGGGATGTGAGCGATGCATGAAACGACTTCCTCAGAGAACACCTTAAGTATCCGGGCGTCTCCCGTATTCAGCAGCCACTGCAAATAAGTGAGATTTGTCATTGACTCCGGAGAACTGAGTGATCTTAGAATCGTCTTCTTCTGGTATGCAAGCTGTGGGAGTCTAAAAATAGTGTTCAGGGACTTGGCTTTTTCGTGAACATCAGAAAACGAGAAGCCTACAGTTATGTGGAACAACCTGTCGTCCAACCCAAACTCATGTCGGAGGTGGTTCAGTTGTTCAGACACAACAACAAGGAAATAGCTTTCCGCTGGCGATGTAGACTCTTTCGAAAAAACTCTTCCCATTCCGGCAATGATGAGGTCGGAAATCGCAGAAGCACCGTCCTTTGCCAGGATGGTCTCTATATCGTGTACAGCACACGTTTCCTTCATCTCAATGCTATTGATCACAGTGATGTGCCAATGATTACTTCCGTCACGGAGCACTCTGTTATTACGGAATTGTGATGGAACCGCGTCAATCCAATCTCGGGTTACCTCCTCCAGAGTGTAGTTGTTGGTCGTTTCACGAAGTTCGTTGTTGCGGGCGAAATTCACAAGCATTGGGTCCTCATACTGGTCCACATTTTCGAGGTAGAGGCACCCTCGGGACCACTTCCACTCCATATTAGTATCACAGACTCTTTCTACTCTTTTTACAGCTTCGTTGTTTACTAATGTGACTCTTAAAGAATGTTTCTGCCAAAGTAGCAACAATTCTCATTCGCTTGAAGTTACTTCCCACCTTCACAGGGAAACACCACATAGCTTCACAAGGGATGCAAGTCGACGCTTCGATCCCTTGATGATGAACCACGTCAGGGCATGGGAGTATCCACCCTAATGCGTGCAGGGAAAAAGGTAATTGTTTATGGTAACGAAACCATTCGTACTGCATAGTGATCCTCTCGCTGTTCACACATACGTGAGAACAAAAAGTTGCAGCAACCTGCGTCGAACGTTCTGCATCCAGCTGGTAAACATACCGAAGACAAAAGCAGAATGTCTTCAAAAGTAGCTGTTGTCACGGGGGCAAACAGAGGACTCGGTACGTCGCTGCAGCTGACGGTCCACTTAATGCTGTGACTCTCTTCATCTTACTAAAACCTGCAGGGTTTCGCTTGTGCCAGCGACTCTTGGAAGCCGATCAGGTATCGACCATAATAGGTGGTGTTCGTCAGGCACACCTAAAAGAGAGGTACTGGCCGATGCATTACCCCGAATAGTTACCAGTTGATTCGCACCTCTTGAGTTTTTGACTCTCAGGGCTTTGAACGAGTTGAGGAAAGATATTAAGGAACCTCAAACGGTTACGTTCCACGATCTTGATGTGCTCGATAACTCCAGTATCCGCAGTTTTGTGGAAAAGGTTAAGAACGAAACAAGCTGCGTTGACTACTTATTCAACAATGCCGGAGTTAGTACTGTTCAACTCGATTCTGAATGTCCTTCGACAGTCATCAGCGACTCATCACCTCGGTATGTTCACAGATTTTCGAAGACGGCTGGTCAGAATCGGTCTTCCAACGGACAATGCAAACTAACGTTCGTGCACCGCTCGCGCTAATTGAAGAAATCAAGAGTGCTGGTCTGGTCCCAAAGGGTCATCCCCTAGAGGTTGTCAATGTCACGTCGGGATACGGAAGCGTGAGCTTCCTATCAAACAACTACAAGCGAAGCATACAGAACGCCGACACGATCGATGAACTTCTGGAGGAACTGTGCTTTGATGAATTAGATACAGAGTTGAAAGGTGAGTAGACATACCATTTTATCATAGTTTGGTCGGTGTACTCCATCTGCAAGCGAATACTTCCTCTCTACAGATGAGTTCAAGCCGACGTACAAAGTCAGCAAGGCCGCTCTGAATCGAATGAGCGAACTCCTCGCATCCAAGTATCCAAAGGATACATTAAGTAAGTTACGATTGAGGGGGTATTCCACGGCAGCTTGCAGCCCACCGAGCATTGTATTTCGTCTTCGATGTCATCAGTTTGCAATGCTGCTGATCCCGGCTGGGTACGGACGTCAATGGGAGGGGAGCATGCCCCTACGAGTGTAAATGAAGGAGCACGGCGAATTCAGGCCCCAGTGACTTATAACCAAGGCAAATCCACAGCCGAAAAAGTGAACGGTACCGTGTTCCAGAAAGGGAACCCTACTTAGAGAATAGAGAGAAAATTGCATTTTCCGGTATTTAAGTGAAAAATACACAGGTGAAAAGTTCATTCGAGTTTCAGTCCTCTAGAGCCTTCCGGAACTTCTCCTTAGCCTCCTGTTTCCTGGTCTCATGCTCCCGAATTTCTTGCTCATGTCGCTTCCGTCGTTGCTCACTTTTGAACATAGAGTACTTAGTGTACCCGACTATACCCGCAAACGTGAAAGTAGGGAACCACACTAACGTGTGAAAAAAAATACGCTTTCGTTGGATAATGGTGGCTTGGGAAGGGTTTGAACCTGCCAAGTACCGTCGAATCCAGGCCTCAACACGAGACATCGTACGTGGTCTCTCTTCGTCCAAAAGAAAGAAGATAAAACCCAGTGTTTGTATTATGGCTCATTGCAATGCGTTGCATCCCTCTCCATTTCCATGCAGCTTGGTATGGCCCATACCGTATGGGAGTCTGAGCTTCACAAAATTGGTTTGTGAATCAGGTTGTGATGCCCGTTAAACTGGTCTTGGAACGAAAGTGGCCCCCTCTATACAGGTAGAGGTGTACTACAATCTTTAATCTAAGATGATTTGACCGGGGCCTTTGTGTGTCTCTCTCTCTCTTCTGGAAGGATCGATCTACTAGAGCGCCTGGGAATAGTATTACGAGTTCAAATACAGGCCCCCAACAACCTGGTTTCTACCTAAACTAAGCCCCATATTTGCAGATACAGGGGACTGTTTGCTATGGTTGAGTGGATGAGTAGGTGCTCGGATTCGTCAAGGTCGTATGCTATCACACTATAACCCCTACCTGGAGTTCTGTAAAGCCAATCAAGGAGTTGTGAATTCACTGGAATCGCTCAACAATCGTCTCGATCAATTGGAGAGTCATTTGCAGAAAAAGCGAACCCAACGCTCGTCCGTACGCTGCTCTACAGAGACGACAACTATAGGGAAAGCCTGTTCGCATAAGGACGATACACCTCGGCCTACCGCCTATCGTGCTCCTGCCACCAGGACATCCCAGGCTAGGACCCGCAGTGGGACGGCGGAGGTGAACTCTAATAGAGGCCAAACTCACGAAGAGAGAGCTGATCCTGTTTCTCCCACCGCAGTTGCTGTTGCAGCAACCGCTCCACCTACCCACATTAGGGATGCACGTGAGACCTTGCATTCTAAGGGCGTAAGTGTTGTGCCCTTTTGCAACCGGTTCGTAATCTAGCAAGTTGATATACCCTTAATAATGCAGGTGGTAAATACAACGGCAGCATCAATGAATAGAGGACGACCGAACTATAGTAGCGTGCGTTCACGTAGCACTGCTGCAACGCCTGAACAATCTCGTTCAACGCACGGGAATGTTGCTAGCGGATCCCAAAGCAAACGAACGAACCAACAGCATAATGCTTCAGACTTACGGGCTGAAAACCAGCTTTTACGCTCACAATTGGAAACAGAAAAGCAAATGCAAGAACGTACATCTCAACGTGTTGCAGGTATGTGCACGTCTTGTCGTTGTACGTGTCACGCCAACCCCACTTCTTGCCATCTGATACTACAGAACTAGAAGATAAACTTTCTGAACTAAGGAGCAATGCTGATGGGAAGTCCCAAGTAGAATCTCGACTTAATCAAGCCCTGAATGATATAGAAAGCTATGAAAATACCCTCGCTGTACGTTTCCGTGCTAGTTGGCCTGTCACAATCCCCACTCTTTACTTACTTGTTCGCCCCTCAAATACAGGAAAGGGATTCGCGTATAAATCAATTAGACCAAGAACGGCAACGACTCCACAGCGAGTTGAGTCAGCTGCAGTATCGGGTCAACCAGCTTGAGCCCTTACAACATCAATATCAACAGGTCCAACATGAGCTCATCCAAACTCGCAATCAACTCTCTGAGGAAAGCAAGCGATCGTCGTCCGACAGCCAGAAGGCCAGAGAACTGGAACAAGAGGTAAGGGATGGGCTCATGAGTATGGCTTAATACGTGCATTTAATCGTTTGCGCAATACGTGCAGGTGGAAAAATTACGCAAGCGCGAGTCCGAATTGTCTGCTCAGGTGGCGACTCAAAGTCAAAACGAGTCGAAAATACAAGAACTAGAAGCTGTTCAACAAGAATTGCTATCAGAAATCACTAATCATGCGACAAGGGAGCGACAGCTAGAAAAGGAAAAGGTAAGTCTTACTGAAGCATTCGGACGGTTGTATCCTGCTGTGTAGGCATGCGCTGTTAGAGATGCAGAATGATGCTGAATCTAAAATGAAACAGCTGGAACAAGAAAAATACACTGAAGAGAGACGGTGGCAACGAGCAGAGCAGGAAATTGAAAGGTATAGGGAGAGGGCAGATGCACTCTATTACCAAACTGGTTTTCGCTTATTGAAAGATGACCCTGAAGCTTGGGTGGAATCATTATATTCCGGAATCAAACACGACCGCCATAACCGAAAATCTCGACATTCTCGAAAAGGCAATGATACATTCCAGGACGAAGACTACGACTCTGACTCGTTGTTGGAAGAGGAAGACGGTTCTCCGACGAGTCCATCGCAAAACGACGGCGAATACCACAATGTCGTATCGGAAATACGAAATGTCGTGTCGAACTATAGAAAGCACGATAGAGAAGCACTGAAACAAGCTATGAAACGGACGGAACAACTGTGCAAGTCGCTGCAGAACCGATGTGAAGACTTACGCAACCAGAACGAAATACTTAGTAACTTCAAATCCAACATCAGGAACGCGGAAGCGAAGGTACACGGTATCCTAGAGAAAACTATTAAGAATCCAGACCAAATTCAGCAATGGATGGATGTCTTTGATGATGCTTCGCTGGTAGAATCTCTGCCAAATATTTCATCTGGTTTACGCAAGCTCATAAACGTTTTACAAGTATGCTTTGAAGATATTCCGTCTCATGGTGAGATTGCCGTTAGATTGTATTGTTTGTCCTTGTGACCAGGGAGCCTGGAGGAGGCAAACGATTGCCGAAAGTGAAGTTAAAGATATGAAAGAGGAACTGGAATCCAGAGAAGCAAGAGACGAGTATAAGGTATGGGTATGGGGTACTTCGGGTCTATTCTTAGGAATATGTCTCTCTTGGTGCGCAGAGTGGGAAATATCACGAGCAGTATCGCAAACTCAAAAAGAAATTGAAAGAGAAGGAACAACAGATTGAAGATTTCAAAGAACAGAATTCTTCTAAAGACGACGAAATCGCTGAATTGAAGCGAAAGGTCAATGATATTGAGAGAAACCAAGCTTCATACTCTTCGCGCGAGCGAGAGCTACGGGAAAGCAAGGAGCGCTTGACCCGCCAAGTTGATGAATTAACTCATGAACGTTCGCAGTACATTGAAAGCATCAACCACTATCAGGTACGTTAAATTTGTACCAAGGAAGACTATCAATGCACGCGCAACATGTCTGACTTTCCGGGCAGAATCGGATCGAGGAATATCGTAACAGGATGAAGGAGCAGGCGGGGTTATTAGAGAATGCCTTATCGCTGCTGTCGCAAAAAGACAACGAAATCCGACAGTATCAAATGGGGAGACAACCGAGGACGGGCAGTTCTCAGGCAGACGAGACGTTTCTTCGACAAAAGGCCAAGACACTTGATAAGCAAACCGACGAGTCCCAGCAACAGGAAGAACAGCGTGATGAACAGCCGCGGCCTCAGAAAAGGAAGAAGAAGTCTGTCATGAAAGGGGCAGGTCGAAGTGACACTCCACGCGTTTCATTTCCTCCGGCGACAGAAAACAGATTAGCAGATATTATTGACAGATTTACTGGCACAGAGAAGGGAAAAGAAGTGCCCAGGACTCCTAAGACTCCATCGCGGACACAGAGCAAGAAGAGCAAGTCAGGCGCTTCTACTCCTTCAGCCAGAAGTGCAAGCTCAAGCAAAGTCAGTGGAGGAAGTTCGCGGGGGAAGTTAAAGAGACGCACGGCAACCACTCCTTCCAAACGACTGGCAGGGGACACCGTTTCTAGTGGGGTCCGCGTACTATCGACATTAGGCGGACCCGCAGTAAAGCCAAAATCCACGCCAGCGAAGAAGAAACGGTCTCAGTCTGCGACTCCGAAATCTCACCCTCGCACTCCTAAGTTGACATCTCCTCCGACGAAACGTTCCACGCGTGTGTCGAAAACACCAAAGAGCCATCGGGAAGTAGAAACCTCTTTCGAAGTTTCCACCCCCTCTGGGAGTAGAGACTCGCAGAGGGATGGGCGTTACTTCTTCCCAGAAACAAGTCACAACCAAAGCTTTACCTCCTCTCGTTCTTTTGACCAAAGTGGCTATACTCAGGAGGACAGTGGCGAGCAAAGGTGGGCTGCGCCGGCATCGAGCAGGAATGGCAGATCACAGAGAGAAAGTCAACAGCACACGCACGGTCGGGAGTCTAGTCGTGAGGAAGAACGAGAATACAGTCCAGTCTCCGTAGAGACGGATAATGCGGACAGCTGGGATGAAGAATCACTCTCAGACACAAATGAAGGGCAACTATCTTACTTTTCACCGCAACATCGTTCTTCTAGGGAACGTACTGCGACGCCTCATCATTCTGCAAGAACCCCAACATCGGGTCGAAAATCCCAATCAAGGCACCGAAGTAGTCGTGGTCATTAGGGTATCGGGTAATCGGTCATAGCAGCACTTAATGTGAACAGCCAAATAAACCAAGAATATTAACACGTTCTATAGTTAGTATCATACTCGAAGGATAAACGTCACGTTCAAATACGTGAACGCAGAATCCCTCTGTTAAAACGACTTCACCGCTAAGTTCCAGCCTGAACTTCGAGGGTGACATGGTTTGTTAAAAATTGCCACACTCCCTGTGACCATATTTCCTCCCCTACTTAATCAATTTGCGTGTGTAGAATTGTGTCGCTTTCTGAAAAAATTTGTAATCTTGGTGCTCTGTATATTGGTCAGCCATGAGCCACGATGACCATGGAAGTGGCTCTCCTGAGCACCACGATGACTTCCAATCCCCCGAGGAAGCAATGGAGCGTTTTCTACGCGATTTTGAGAATGAGTTCTCACAGGATACACTAAATGTATGTCTCAATGTGTTTGGAAAGTCCTGTAGAATCGCCGTTTTGTATGGTGTAAACGCTTGCAGACTTCACGCAAGGCATTTCACGATGGGTATGGTCAAAGCTCAGTCGATGAGAACCTTTCTCGCCAATTCAGCTACGCCAAAGCGCTACTGAGGAGTAATAAGCGGGAACATATAACAGAGGGAATAGGGCTCATGGCGGGTAAGTCTGTTTGATTGTGGAATCAGCCCAGCCGCTTCATGTCCCTAGGAGGAGGCCATATGACTTTCAATGCAGAGCTCTGTCGGAGCAGTGAATACATGACGGAGGCACTCTTCTTTAGGAGTTTAGGATATTATCGACTGGGGGAATACAGGAAATGCAAAGATATGATAGTGGAATTACTTCGCGTGGACCCACTTCACAAACGAGGATCTCAGATGTTAGACTTTTATCAGGTTAAAATGCAGCAAAGTACGTTCATTTCTCCAAGTCTCCGACTCTTGAGAACTTTAACTTAATTGATTGTATCTTACCTTGCAGGAGGCTTATATGGTCTGCTGATTGTCGGTTCTATAGTTGTCTTGGGTCTTGGTTTTATTTGGTGGTCTCGACGATCTCCTGAGCCTCGCACTTCTGGCTCGCGGAAGAATTACAGTCCTTCGCGACATGGATTAAATCGTTTATTTCATCACAAGAGATAATGGCGGCTGGAAAAAAGCACGTTCAGCGCTTTAGTCACCCTGAATGCTGGAGAGGGCGTTTCCATGGTGTCGCCAAATCACGGTGATGCAATGGCCGAATCGAGTGCAATTATATTTGGACAAAGATGGTGTGCAACGGTGAACTAGAAAATGTTGCCGTTGTCAGCCACCAGGCTGTCACTGGCACGTTTCTACGGCGACGCTGTTCAGGCTCCGCCAGTGAGCACACTTAATAGGGTATATCCTGTAGGATGAAACCTCCTATGTTGGAGATTCTTACCACTCAGTATTGTTGTCTTTAAGGTTTGATGAGAAAATCTATCTGGCATAAGCTTCGAAATCTGCACATGATGACCAACAATTAGCATTCCTGGAGCAGCAGTAGTTCATTGTGTCTTAATAGTCACGCCATGGCTCCATTTAGCTGTTCATTACACTACAATTTGTCTACAACACCTTTATGGAACTCAGTAATGTCGGTGAGTTACTCTGTAAAGTAGGAGTTCCCAATTCCACTTCTACAGCCTGTAGACTACAGAGGTTGGTCTGCTGCGACACACACTCCTCGGACGTTGGAGGTTCCTCCTGGGCTTATTACACTCTGACGGTAGTTTTTCGGCTTGAAAAGACTCTGTCAATAGAGTCATGTGTGTGTGCATGACGGGGTATTTGTGGTGAACATAGTGCTGTAGACGGAGGAAGTACCCTCGTCCTCGCCGTAAGCCATGTCTGGCATTGATAAGCTCTTTGTGGACCCTAGTGGTGTTTCAGACGATGCCACGGGGTTCGTGGCTCTTCTGATCCTGATGTGCATTTACGGGTACATACTGTTTCTGGCGTCGAACATGATAGCTGATGGAAGCGAATTATTAACTCTGCTAATGAGCCCCGGGTTGGTAGGAGGATTGATACTTCCCGTTATGGGCGCCGGTAAGTCGATCAGGTGGTTTACACGGGTTTGACTACGTTCTCGAGGCTATCGTTGCGTTCCGCAGTTCCCGATGGAGCGATTATCCTCTTCTCCGGCTTGGGACCCAAAAGTACTGCTCAGGAGAATGTGGCGGTTGGTGTTGGAACTCTGGCGGTACGTGTTTGTGGTTAACGTGCATGAACTAAGAGTTTTAGAGAGAGATTCTTATGCAGGGATCGACGATCATGCTTTTAACGGTACCGTGGGGACTGTGCCAACTTATGGGGCGAATCGACTTGACGGATAAAGGTAGGAATCAGCAACGCGAAGAGTGCAGTACCAGTGCGGTTCAGTGCTTATATTTGTGTTCAGGCAAAGCCCAATACGATAGGGAAGCCTTAAAACTCCGAAACGGCTGTAGTCTTCGAAAAACAGGTGTAGGGACGACAAAGGAAGTTCCTCGGAATGCGATTATCATGTTGGGCACCGCGATCACGTATCTGATCATCCAAGGGCCCGCATTTAAACACGATAAAGATAATGCGAAGACGATACATCACGATGCTGCGCATCAAGAGAAATATTGGGCACTAGCGGGATTCATCATCGCGTGTATTCTCTTCATTGCCTACAGCATTTATCAAGTCTTTAGCTCAGCTGCCTTGGAACAGCAAGAAAGGCGAATGGCGCAGTCAAGGTAACTAAAACTTGTGAACTAATGGGTAGACAATTCAGCCCAATGGCTATGGTGCTGTTTCTCGCGTTTAACGTGCTGCCAGGAAACGGGCCTTTCAACGTGATGTACACGTTTCACTAGGTTCTCTGTTTGCGGAAAAGCTGTCTGAGAAAGCGCAAACCGGGAGGTTACAGGAGCAACTGCTAGAAGATGACAAAGAAGCTCAAGCGTACTGTCAACGAGCACGTCCAATTCTTCGGGAGTTATTCGAGCATTCGGATTTCGACAAGAGTGGTGTAAGTGATTGCGGCTTTGATGTCGTCGTGGTATGCCTCATTGGATCTGCTTATGCAGCACATTGACAAATATGAGCTGCGATTCTTACTGAAAGATGCGATGCGGCTGAAAGATGTTTCAAGTATTAATGCTGAAGATGTTGACAGCTTATTTGTACGATTCGATGTCGATGCCGATGGCGCGATTGGTAAGAACCACACCAGTTGTACCTGGGGTAACGACATTGTACAATGAAACTGAAAAGACAATGCAGATTTTGACGAATTCGAGCAAATGTTCTATGTTTGGTTACAAGAATATAGCAGTCATGAACCTTCCGAAAGACGAAGCGCTGACTCAGCATTGCAGTCTCTTAACCGCCCTGCGAAAGAAAGGAAAGAAAGTTTTGAAGCTGCGAAGGCAACAGTAGTGCAGGACGAGGAAACAGAGAATAACGAACTCGAAGAAGAAAATGCGCATTTGACTAGAAAACAGATCTTGCTAAAAGCACTAGGACTCATGTTTGGTGGATTGGGTATGGTTATCCTATTTTCCGACCCCATGGTGAGCCTTCTCTCTGTAATTGGCAGCCGAATGCATGTCCCTCCGTTTTACGTTTCCTTCATCGTAACACCATTGGTTTCCAATGCCAGTGAAGTTATTTCAAGCATCCTTTTTGCGAGGAAAAGAACATCGGCATCCATCACGATGACATTCTCCGCTTTATTGGGTGCGGCAACTATGAACAACACTTTTGGACTGTCCCTCTTCCTAGCTCTCATTTACTTCCGAGGTTTGGAATGGTCGTTTACTGCAGAAGTATTGGCAATTTTGGTTGTAGAGGTTGTTATGGGGCTATTGGCCCTGCGCACTCGTCACCCTCCTACCTGGCACGCCATTATAGCGCTTCTGTTATTCCCACTTTCTATTGGGTTCGTTGCCGCATTGGAAAACGGTGCTGGTTTGAATTAGTTTTGAATTTGCTTCTTGTAAGCCGGATACATGCGGCTGGTGTACGCATGACTTTAGCGGAACAGTGTATGCTGTTGAAAGTTCAAATGTGAGTACTGCTCGAAATGAGAGAGTTGCATCGATAAACAACAATATATATTCGATTGTAATGGTAAAGGCTGTGCTAAGAGTCCCCGGCAGAAGCCAAAATACCCAGAAACATCATCTCCTCTTCTTCACCAAAGTAGTTTTCCGCCGTAGTGAGGCCTTATGTCTTGGATCCTTGCTCGCCTTGGACTCCTGCTCTCGCAAAAAACGAGCGGCCTCATTGTACATGTGAGCAGGGGTAGTGTCGTTCATCACCATGTTCCTGACCAGGGCTTCATATTGCTTTTGCAGCGTCTTCTCATGTCGTACCCTGTATAGATGAAAGGAACCCAAACGACCATTCGAGGGAGGAGAAGGAGCGTGGGATACTGCTTTATCAGATAATTTCAATTGGCGCCCGCGACAGCTTCGTTTCGGCGTTGCGGCACTCGTACTCTTATCACCGTAAGGCAGCGATGACTGAAGCACGGTAAGCTTCTCAATATGAGGACCTTCTGGAACAACTTGATTCAGCCTTTGCTGTGCCGTGACCTCAATTGAAGAACGCCTATGCTTGTCTGACTGGACTTCTTTCTCCTCCGGTGAACCCTTGAGTGCTGAGAATTTCTTCTCGGGGACGTCAGACAGATTCGGAGCACTATACCTCCTTGACTTATACGAAGGAGGTGGCGACGCATATCCGCTGCCTTTGCTTATTGAACTCCGCGGTGAGGCTTTTTCTGTAGCATCAGTAGAGCGCCTGCTAGAGGCTGCCGAAGATGATTGCTTCGAATTCTTTCCAAACGTATTTTCGTCAAATGCTGTGCTCTTCGGATCTTTCTCGAAGTTCTCCCTTGAGGAACTAGCCTTGTCGCCGACATCGCTAGGGTTGTACTCACCCACATGTCTATTCCATTGGGCATAGAAGTGTCTTACAGTGGTGGCATGGTCAGCCGTATGACGAAACAAATCCAACAGCTTCCCATGCATCACCGAAATACCGTCCATCCAGGTCTCGAGAGACTTGACTACATGGCAGCAATTAGTTGGTGCAGTTGTAAGGGCAGTCAATGCAAGAGCGAGAGCATGCGCCGTATCACTTCTATAACAGTCGGAGTTACGAATAGTCAAAGCAACCAATCGCCTTGCGTGTGTTTCGAAATGGCGGTCATGAAGTTTCCTCAACAGATATCGAAAGTCTGTAGTGACAACGTTTCCGCAGCCTTCGAACAGGTTAAAAGAATGAGGACACGAGTTCTCATACAGCATATCAAAATGAAACATTCGCTCATATGGGGAAGTATTTTCTGATAAATTCTGTCGTATCTTCCGGTCAATCCAAGTGGATGAGTGGCGGGACGACCCGTCTGTCTCGTTCCCTCCGCGCGCGGATAACGTGCTATGCGCCCTTCCATCGCTGTGCTTTACTTTCGGATATTCACCCATTGCAGAGCTGGCTTCACTGCTCGTGCTTTCAGTCATCTTAGGTTTGTAACGAAGAAGTCCTTTAGACCGGCCTTCACTATGCGCGATGGAGCCACCAACGTCAGTCACGTATCTCTTCGAAACATTGGCTAACGTTTGAGAGACATCCACGCTGTCGGTGAAGGAGGTATCACATTGACGTAAGTATGACTTTTCCTTGTTCATACCAAGTCTTCCCCCTTTCGCTGAAGGGGGGTACATAGAACAAAGCAGACGCAGCCTGTGAGCCAACACTCGATAGCAGATACTTTCTGGAGTCCATCCAGTTCTAGCACTTATTGGCTCGTAGTATTCCTTGCGCGTTGCATGATGCTCCTGTTGCTTACCCAGAAGGAAACACTCTATCATCAGTTCTTCAACAGCGTGAACAAATTCCGTTTTGTTCAAGACCTGGAATCCGGAAGCGTTCCGCGCATTTGGATTCCTTTTGGTGCCCGTAAACACGTCAATGACCATAGAATAAGTCAGCGAACGGAAAACGCGGAGATCGGACACAAACTCCCGGAACCCTACAATATCGACCACTGGTTCACCAGGGTTATCTTCACTTTCCGAACCATACAAGGGAAGCTGTTCGCACAACCTTGACCTTACGTCTGCTTTAATCTCAGGTAGGTCTTTATCCTGGGTTAGGATACTTAATTCTGGTCCACGATGAAGCGTCTCGTCAAATACTTTCTCGTAGATGTGGGCGATCACATCATAGAAAATCCACCGAATTTTGAAAGATGGATCGTCTCGCCCTCGTTCCATCGAATCAGCGATATGTCCAACGACTCCTATAAGAAGGACAACCTCGGGGCAAGAGAATTTTGTTACCGCACATTCGTAGTGGTTCTGTTCTGCCTCCAAAAGAGCATTCCAAAGAGACCTGAAAAACCGTAGGAAGAATGCAAACACAGGATTATGATGTAGCGCCAAATCGTGTTACTTACTCAAAGTCTACTTCACTCGCCAGAATGCGAGGCGAAATATGATTCCGCACAGCGTTGGAGCTCATGCCTTTCCCGCATGCTTCCAGAAACTGGACAGGGTTTAGGCAACGATACATAGTGCCACTATAAAGAGGGACTTGAAGCAACGCGTTATACTTACGGCTTGGATGGATGTACCCCTGACGTCGTTGTTAACTGAGGTCCGCCGAGCCTTCCAAATTCTCCAGGCCTTTTGGAGGACAAACTTCTCAAACGGAGGATTTTCATGTTTGATTGTCCCGCAAAAGCGACAAATCCTGATGATCAGAAACACCAATGCCAGTATCTGCTGATTTTTATGGAGCACACTTTATACTACGCAGCGTACCGATTCTGCACGTTCGGGGCGTCACGTTCCTCTAATTCCCATCCATGCGAGCAACCTGTGTGGGCGCTTACACTTCCTAGACGACAATGAATTGACAAGGGTCTTACGTCTGCCGAGGAGATGATAGATGGCACAATCCCAAAATCATAGAGCAGTAGCCACAGCTGCTGGAAAGACACCTTCGCGCCTTCCTGAGTTCTAGTGTTTTGAGAACTCTGAGACTCTTCTACTGATGACATTAGACTTTGTGTAGACAGCGCTCCGCTGTAAAATTCGTAAATGTGTTTGAACGATGTCTCGATGCTGCACATAGTGTCTCTACATCGTGTGGACATAAGGACTTTATACCAATCATAGTTCACAACCTGCGTAAGAAATGGACCCAATCGATCCACAGCAGGGAACAAGTTATGTTCCAAACACTTCTGTACAGCGTAGTTTTCATGTCCAGGGGTTACCAGTGACTCAATAGATCTTTCTCTATACGTCTTGTTGTGGTGTCTAAAGACGTCTCTGCATCCATTACATGGGCAGGCATTGTCCGGAGGTCTTATTTGGAGAGATAAGGATCTCAGAAAACTGCTAAATTGATTGAAATCTAACGCTGAAAAAATGAGGTCAGTCGCAACCAATGGTGTTTCACTTCTGCACATTGCTTCGAACATCTGATCCGCATGTTGTTCTACAAAGGCTCGGATCCTGGAAGGACGAAAAGGGTCGAACTAGAAAGTAGTGTTTGAGTCACCGGTAGTGTCTACGAACCTTTGCCAAGGGAACCAGCGCTGGGAGTTTATAAAATTGGCAACTTCCATTGGAGCCAAGTCATGTAACCGTAATAAATGAATCTGTAGGGTGTCGCACAATATCGATGATAGAACCCAAGATGCTGTTGGTAGGAGGTCGACTTACCAAACGGGAGCATTCGTCAGAGGATATTCTACCACCGACCGAGCTACTGAAATACCGGAATCCCCAGTATAGATGCTGTAACGATGACTCCAAAAAGTTAATACTAGCATTGCCTGAGAACAATTGCCGGATACTAGACCATGTAGTTTGATTCGTGAGCAACCCTGCTATTTTCATTAGAACGAACACAGTTCCCTCGTTTAGCTTTTCAGTATAACAATAGCCGAACGGTGAAGTTGCAAAGGGTATGTCCAAAGCTGGAGACCCCTTACGTTTTCTTATTTTCCCCGCATAAGTCAAGTCGTGGATATCCCCAGTTCTTATGTGATCCGGATCCCCGCCAACCTCTCCTCGTGTAGAATTGTCCAGCTGGGGAATCGACTGTCGGCGCCCGCCGCAGTCAGAATTATCCGTCGAAGCAGCTGTCCCTTCCGAAAATGGTAACCCCTTAGATTCACATGTGCTATAAAAGGCATTTTGCAATTGTAAGCAGAACTGGAATAAACGTTGCTGTCCCCAGGAAGACGTGACCTTTTGCCGTTGGGAAAGCGGTGGGAGAATCTTAGTGCGGGCCAAAAATCCTTTCCATATCCGCTGCACAAACAAGAAAAATTACATCTGAACCGTACGTAACAACTTGATACATCAAAGCGAACGCGATCGTACCTGAATTTGAATTGCCCCATTCTCGTATGTCCGTTTGTATCCCAACATATCTGCCAACCGAGCGGCAGTGGCCGTACGTCTGATAGACTTACTGTGTTTCTTGTGTTGATTCCCATCTTGCTGATTGGATGCAGAGCTCTCGTCCCCATCTTTATCCGAGCGCTGGGAATCATCGACACCGCTGAATGTGAATGCTGGCGCATCTCTGGCTCCGGTGGTGGTGGTGTTAAGGGTTGCCGGACCACTTCCGGGCGAGAGCCAGGAAGCCGACACATCTACTGCTAAATTCGACATGTGCGTCGACCTCTCAGAGGGGAGGCGAAACCATCAAAGAAAACCCATCCGCGACATATGCCTACCGCAAATCGCCTCCCTGGAACACAGCCGTCGCAAGCCAACTCAACTAACGCGCGCGATCTCTATTCCAGAGCAATACACGGACCCTCCAAGACAGCTATGGCGTCTTAATGAAACAAACAAAACAAAAATTTAACAGTCATCATCTAGATCCTGTGTTTAACAAGCAGTATCCTTACAAACATATAGAATGAGACTTGCGACATCAAAGTTGACTCATCGCCTCGCTTCAAGTTGGCATCCTGCCCATATCTTCTCATTCAAGTCGTAAGCATGTGCCATGTATCGTATGAACGGGATCAGGAAATGTACCCATCAACGAGAATGTGGTACCCCGAATAAGGTTGACCATAAATTAGGATACTGTAGTTCTTTGTGAGTATCGATTAATGCTGACCTCTCAATTCGGCATTTCTCAAAATGTGAAGGGTAAACCGCATATTGTGGAGTAACATGTTCACCGCCGTATTAAGTTTTAAATTACATGCTTGAGCATTTTCAGCCGAGATTGGTAACTCTCGAAAGACTTTGGCAAAGTCAGAACGTCTGAAGGGGAATTGCACTTCTTTATCGAACTGTATTGCTTCCAGTGAATCCGTATCCAAGTCACGAAATAAGGATGCCTCGCTGACGACTTTACTACTATTTTCTTTTGGAGATCCAAAGGGGTTCTCATTGTACTCAGTCACGGTTTCCTGCTGTGTTTGCGGTGACTGTAAGACGCAATATGTTGACTGGTTGGAGGGAATCTGTGTACAGAACTTTGTAATGATGTAGAGCCTTTGCTGAAAAGCTCTAATAACTAGGCACATCCGCATATGAAACTCTCGGACTGATTCATCCTCTGTGAACTTTGGAGCTGCGACGGGGATCTTATATGACTCACCGTCAACTTCCTTTGACTTGACTGGAAGCGTAACTTCAGCGCCATCACCGGTTGTTGAAACTTCACAACGAGGTAGATCATAGAACCAATTAAGTATCTTATACGAGCGTTCACTTTCATCGACTATTGGAATACTTCGATTGCTGTCGATTGTTACTCGGTTGAGACCGCGTACCCGGGCTGCAAGCATATCGCTCGCAGCGTCTTCCATGCTCTTCACCAACGAAACCAACTGTAGCCATGCAAAATTGAATTCTGTTCTTGGTATGGTCGACGCAGATTCACATCCTGACACAAAAAAGCCCAATCGAAGATCGTTTATTCGTGGCATCGTGAAGTTATTGTTCTCGTCACTGCATTTGCTAATTATCTCTTGGATCCGGTGTCTGATTTCACAGGTGAGAGAATACATGTCATGGATAGCTTTTGTCCTTAGGCTCTCGGGGAGAAACTTCTGCAAGATTAAAGACACATTCTATTCTAAAATCCCAGCGGTTCAATCCGCTACGAGAATGCGGAGCTCACGTTGGTCAATTCTCGTATGTGATGAAGTCTGCGAGCGTTGTCCAGCTTCTTCGCGTGTACACAGTTTATCATCTCGATTAAGCTGAAGCAGGCGTAACAGGTCTTGCACTCTTTATTGGTTGTAAACCAGCGTAGGATGTACAGGCAACACTCACTTTGTCCGCCGGGATAGCTCTATGGAGCTGTTCCGCGGCTGCTTCGACCAGGCCACCGGTGGTGAGTATGGTCTGGCTGGAGCAGGCCACGTCGGAGCCGAAGCGCCGTTTGCTGCTAGCTCTTCTTCCTTGTTATTGCCCTCATATATTTCGTTGGTGAAACCAAACCGCTCATTATACGCCTGGTAGTTTCGGGAAATTTGTGTCATGATCTGTCTCTTATAGGCCTCATGATGCTGAAACATCGAGGCCACGGGTTCCTCCTTGTCATCTGGCCATTGTCCGGTTCCATTCCTGCAGGTTGCGCAGCAACCAATGTGACAAGAATAATTTATTGCATGAGATCAGGGAAGTCATCTCAGGTCTACCTACAACAAGTTCTCCAGTCGCGTACGCTCGGAAATCGTCAATTGAAGTCGTTGATACAAGCGCTGGAAAAATGCACCATATCGCCCGTTGAAATGCTCTTCCGTCAGCATCAGCGTTGGCATCGGTAGAGGTGTATCATTGTTCTCAGAATTCCTGGAATCAGATGCTGAATAGCTCTGAGCAGACTCCTCCGTCATCTCAATGCGATTCTGTAACTGGGTGCTGATCCAACTTCAACTTCATCCCTGTTCTATTGCGTTAAAACGAGAAAGATGAGGGAGACTCGGTCACCAAGCAATGATGCAGCAGATAAAAACTGTACTATGTGCAGGGCACCTCTGTCAATGCAATTCTGTTGTTAAGAACTGTCTGTAGACTATGGGTAGTTCGTTTGTGAAGGTCCAACGGGAGGGCATCATGCGTAGCGAAAATTGAGGTATGTTACCTCAAGAAGTCAGGTATTAGCCACTGACTCACAGATAATGGTGGTAGGTGTTGTGGTAATCAATATTGTCCGCAACTCAAGTACAGACCCCTAAGCGATGGCACACGTTTTACCATGTGTGTACTTGAACCAGTTGGTAGTAAAAGCACATTTTGATGGTATCAAGTATGATATCGACTATGTGAATATTCACTCAAGAGTGAATCCGCTACGCGTTGATTGCGACCGCTCACTTTTTCTTATTGCCTTGGAGCGTGCGTCTGTAGGTGTATCCGTCAAAGTTGCCGCGTCCACGGCCTCTACCTCGTCCGGGAAATTTACTTCTGTCTTTTCCTTTACCACCCTGTTGAGTAGATGCGCCTACTTTGCCTCCTTGTGCAACGTACGCCTCATCGAGTTCCTTCAGTTCCTCGTCAGAGATTTCCCCAAAACTATCAAAATTTTCAGTCAGTTGTTTTATCTGAAGTTGGCGAGGAACAGCATGAAGTACCCGGCGATAATGGCAGGCTATAAGTTTACAACTTACGAGTGGCTCAAACTCGGGATGGCTCCTATCTAGATGGGAAACTGCGTCCAGGATGTGTGCAATATACTTTCCAACTTGGGTTACATAAGGGGCTTCCTTCTCTTGCAAGCTATCCTGACAGTCAATAGAACACAGAACACTTATGTTCCACCGTTGCAGAAACTCACAATCAATGCCAATGTGGGACATACCCAATCAATATCTCGGAACCAAGGATGTTGCTTGATCTCTTCCACTCCATTGGCTCCCAACCGTTTATGCGCATCCGTCATGAGTGACTTCAAAAAGTCGATGGCGTCCGAAGAGAGGTTCTTAGTGCTGGCAGACACAAACCAAAGATATGCAAATCTTCAATTTGCACCATCATACAGAATCAAAGTCACTAACCGATCTGATGGCCACTGGAGGTACTTGCGCCATTGCATGATCTTTCTACACGTCGATACTGGGTCGTCGGCAAAGAATGGAGGAAATCCGATCATACACTCGTACAGAATCACCCCAAGGCTCCACCAATCGGCCTCTTTGCCATATCCTTTTTTGGATAGAACTTCAGGAGCAATATAGTCAGGTGTCCCTACTGTACTGAAGGCCAATTTTCTGTCGCGCTTGTAACTGCCATGGTTTGCCTTATTTTCAGGCTCAACTGGTTCCGTCCTCGCCTGGGCTGCGGCCTTTTCCTGCATCTCACCCAAGGATGAGTCCCGGTCCTCGTCGATCTTGGTGCAGAGCCCTAAATCAGTTAGTTTCAAGTGCCCATTGCTGTTTAGCAAGAAGTTATCTGGCTTCAGGTCTCGATGAATGTATCCTGCGGCATGGATGGAACTGATAGCCTGGATCGCTTCCGCGGCATAGAACTTCACCCATTCCTCTCTGGACAAATAAAATACTAGTAATGACAAATGTTTCTGGAGCTCATTCCCGAAGCACTTACGGGAGGATATCTTCTTTGATCAGGAGTGTCATCAAGTCTCCCCCGCAAAGGAAGTCCATCACAAGATATAAATTCTCGTCATCTTGGAAAGCGTAGTGCAAATTGACCACCCAGTCTTCCAAAGAATCGGCCATCGCATCTCGTTCGGCCTTGACATGTGCCACCTGTGATCAGATATTCGTTGTTGAAGCTCCCGATATGCCTCCCTCCTGGATGTCACTCACTTGATTCTTGAGAACCATAGCTTCTTTCTTCATGATTTTCATGGCAAATATCTCGTTCGTATCTCGCTTGCGCACCAGTCTAACCTGCAACAACTCAGAACCGAACGAGTATCAGCATGTAGTCAGCAGCAGATTCGTTGGAATACCTTACCTCACCGAACGCTCCTCTTCCAATGATGATAAGGGGCTCAAAGTCAGCTTTAGAATAGCGCTTGCTCAAGATTTGGAGTTCTTTTGCTTCATATTCCTTTCTGATTGAATCCTTCTCTTCTTGTGTCAAGGATGGATCCTCCAGCTTTTCTTGCGCTTCTTGGCGCAACTCTTCCAGCGTGCGAGGATGTTGCAGTTTACTGTTCTCTCCTTCCCCAGAATGACCACTAGAGTGGGCAGTAGTACTTCCACCAGTTTTTGAGGCGTCTGAAGAAACTGCGGATGCATTATCGACCTTCAGTTTTCCTGTTTCTTCACGCGCTGCTTTGCTTGCCATCTTGCCCATTGCTGCCACTGTTCAGCACGGAGCCAGTTCAGTCTCTGTTGTATTAATGGAGTCAGTAATTTTGGTTCTATATGAACCAATAAACAAACATACACGTATTTATTTTTTGAACAGATCGTGCACCGCATTACAATCCTACAAAGGCAGCAATAAATGCACCAAACGGTATTGCGACAGCTCGACATCCCCGAGTCGTGAGTCATGACTCGGAAGCCCGGCGAGCTTCACCCAAGACAGAAAGTTACTCGGCATAAGAGATAGGTGTAGTCAACTTTATGACTACAAAAGGATACCCAACTGTTTGTACGCGGTATGGGGTGCTCATAAATAGGACACGATGGCAGCCCCGCGACGAAACAGATGTCAAACCAATATGTACCGGAAGATACCATGGTGGGGTACTTGTAGCGATATTAGCGATGCAATACAGCGATAAGCGGGACGATTAACAGAAGTCTACGAGACTGAACGCAATGATTTCAGTACGGAAGTCTCGGACACATCGGTAGGGACTTTGCTCTTCACATGAACACAGCATTACATTCCTTGTCTTCCACAGGGGTCCCGCATCTGGTTAACATCCTTGTACCACATCTGGGCAGTGCGCACTGAACGTCTTCACTTTCTCGTTGCATCGTTTGCAGTCGGCAGAAACACAAACATACCACTCTCAGTTGTTCACCAACATATGAACCAGTCCGTGAATCTGTCGTTAGTCAACAACAATGAGGCTGGGCAGGTAACTACATGTGGGGGGTGCAAATACGAGGACGAACACCCAAGCACAAGATGTAGAAGAACCCCTGTTACATGCCAGCCTACATTTTTGGCTTTGCCCCGTGCCTCGAGTTGCCGGCCTCCCGGGTTATCGGATCTTTTCCGCATCGCTGTCTTCGCTTCAACAATGTGTAATGTAAACTACTTCAATGTGTTGTGTGACATCACCCTGTTTGGTTGTTGGCTTTGCTTGGTTTCCGCACCGTAGGATTGCGAGGCACGGATGTGTGTGGTTTGTCGTAGATCGTAAGAGAGGGTCCCGGACCCAGCGTGGAGCGGTCAACCCCAGCCAGAGCAATCGTGGCTGCGCGGGAAGTTTAAGTGACCAGTCTTTCGTAGCTTGTACCATCATCCTAAGGACGAAGTGTAAAGTTTAACCTGAACGGGACTTCCGTGTAAGTTCACTCATCTTGCGTTTGCCCCACACCTCTCTCCCTTCTTCTGTCGTAGAGACAAAGTAGAGACCCGCGACGAGACAGAGGACCGGTGCTCGAGGTAGTTGGAGGTGGCGGGAAGCGCGCCCTGCCCCTCCTTATCTTCTTTTTTGTCGTTGGCCTTCCCCCTTTTTGCTTCCATATGTGCCTTTTCCCTGCGTAAGTGGCATCAGTAATGGCATGGGAGGCATTGAACATGCGCCTCCTCCATCGTGTGCCAAATTTATTAATTTAGTAAATGTTGATGAATGCCAATGGAATGAAACTCAACATTAGTTTCATATATATCTATGATACATGTATCTGTGTCATTGTTGTATGTGTGCGGCTGTGCATTGCTGAAAGGCGCACGAGAGGCGGCAAGAGACCAGAAGAGACAGGTAGTGTTAACAACGCATTCCTCATACATGAGACATTGTAACCTATCATTATATTAGGATACATATTTTTTTGACTTTCTAGCACATGTATACATACAAATGAAGCACACACTGTCTTCGCAAATACGACCAAAGTGGACTTGAGCATCCACCAATTTTCCTTCGTAGACACTCTATGCCACTGAGTACAATGCCAGTACCAAGCCCCAACGCACACATCCCATATACGCAGACAACCATGATCCTCGCATTCCCACGCGAACCGAATCGGAGCTGTACTTGGGCAAGGAGACGGAGGTAACTTATACAGTGTAAGCCTCTTTTTCGGCAGGCTTCCCTATCACATGACGTAGCGCTTGGAGCGGGGCAACTATACCTATGAATATACTGCATTCAGTTATCAAACCCAGCATCTTCGTCTGCTTAGTAAGTTAGCTAATGGTAATGATCTGGCAAGCTCACAAACTTCAAGCACACCCAGCGCCCACTCTATCCCCCACGTCATAACGTCGCCATTTTGCATGCATTTACACTGGTGGATTTGTCCTTTCCAATTGTATGAGGTGTTTTCCACGGGGATGACCGTCTTAATTCTTGGGCAGTCATAGATAGGTGTTGTGTGGTAGTTGAAGGCGACTCAGTCACTCTGTTCCAAGAGAAACACGCGATTGGGTGACAACACCATACTTTTTGCTCCGTTTTCTGACACGACTAAATTTTGTCTATACGCATTGGTCCCGTTGGACTCTGCCGTGACTGGAGAAGCTGTTTTGCAATACAAACAGAGGGATAGAAAGCCGGGATGGTTTACCTCTTCCGATTCTAGTGTATGCACCATTTCGTCCGCAGAAGACTTCCGTGTACGAATGGCATACCACGCGCAGCTATGCGTTAAGCAGCCACAAGGTATCTTGTTCGCTTGTCGAGGGTCATGGTAGCAACAATGCGTGCAGGGGCACGCTACGCAAGGACGGGAGTTGCTCGAGTAGGAACGGCGCTGTTAGTGCTACTAGCTTATATTTATGCAAGTAACGCAGTTCAACCTGAGACGGATATAGGGCCTGATTATTTTATGTGTAAGTGCTCTTTTCATTTGATGAGGTTAAGCTAAGCTCGCATTAGGAATGAGTTCGCTATGGATAGTTGCAGTCCCCAACTCTGAAAATGTTTCGCATGTTGGGCTTTCTATGGACTCACAAGGAGCCTCCTTCGGCTTAGGCATGTCTCGCTCGACCCTCCTGACTCTCATGCCGTTTGATATGACCGAACGAAACAACTTCTCCCAACTAGTTGGAACCTCTGAAATGCGCAGGCTACTAACCTCTCTGGATGGGTTTGACCTTTTACCGCATTCCCCTATTCCTTACGAGAACGCGCCATATGAAATTGCTCAAGAAAAGGAATTCGTCCAAGTGTCTTCTGGGGGCAAATACTCTGTCCTTTGGTCTGCACACCGCCTGCATGTATACCGAGCACAAGTGGTGGGCGGTGGAGAGTCTATCCTGGAGTATCTTAACAACCCATACTGGGATCCAGTTTTGGGGAGTGAATCGCGACACTTGTTATCTGCTCATTGGAAGAAAATTGGGTCCTTCGATATAACCAATTTATTACCACAAGTATCGGCATTTGTTCGGGGGTATCGGGTAAAAGCAGCGACACTAAGCGCTGATGACTCCTTACTTGTTGTGGCGGGTGACGTTGCATTCACACAGAACAATGCAACACACAGTTTCGCGGGGATATTCCGGTTACAGGAGGTAACTGGAAAATGCACGGCTGCAGCCAATGTGAGCTCGACCCTTGAACTATCCGACTTGGAAAGAACAGAATTCACGAAGGGAAAAAAGTTTAACTCCCACCGTACCTTGTCAGACACTGGACAGTTCGTTTGTTCTCATAGCGACCCCCAAAGCAAACGCGAGAGGAGCATGTCAGTGAATTTGCTTAGTGCGGCTATTTTTGACGCAGTTGCCGGGCACATTCCCGTCTGTACTGGGGACACGGCCCGCGTGGTTATCGGATTCCCTGAGAAGGACATGGTTGCTATACTCTGTGTGCAGGAGGGAGAATGGATGATCTGCGAGGTTCTGAATACTAGTTACCAGCTGCTGAAGGATAAACACCGACAGCTGGTCGGATCCCTATTCGGGTATAGCATAGCATATAGAGCTGGTCATCTTGCTGTGGGCGCCCCTCTGGGGAATAACGAAGCGCTTCACGCAGGAATGGTATTAATCTTTCGATTTGCTGAGGGCGATAGAGCTGGAGAAGATACCTGTCAAGAGTATACTGTGGGGTTCATTTGCCTTAGGAGGCAGTGGTTTGGGCAGGTCCCCGGAGGATGGTTTGGGGCTTCAGTGACTTTGACAAGTGGGGACGGAGAACAGTTCTCGGTTTTCAGCTCTGCTCCGAGACAACCGGCTGTGCATGGACTTCAACTAATAACATCGAATAGCTCGTTTCCGAATACAGTGTACCAGATGAGTCCGAGGTTTTCGCCGCATGCTTCGAATTTTGGGCTGACCCTCGTCTTCAAAAACGAAATTCTTCTTGTCGGTAGTCCATCTGCGATTAATGACCAGTTGCTCGCGGGCACTGGAAGTGGTAGAGTTTATTATAAGACACTATGCTTGCCCAACAGGCGTCGCTACTCTGTTTCCAGCGGGGGCACGGCCCTCCCGGGGTATGGCTGTACTTCGTGCGCTTCCGGCAAATTTTCTGTAGGAGCACTTGAGGAGACGTGCGTCTCATGTGAGTCGATTGTAGCGAAGCCATCTATGGCAGACTGGGTGCCTAATTCAGCGTGTGCATATCGCTGCCATGAAGGATACTTTGGTAGCAAATGTGAGCGTTGCTCTGTATTCAAGCGTCGCATCGGGGAGGAACCCCCGAAAAATGCTCGTTGGGTGGACGACTTTTTCAAGTGCTTATGGATTTGTAAGGAAGGCTTTAGTTTGGACTCCAATGATTCATCATGTATTCCCCCTGCTACACCTGATCGGCCAACTATTGGGCAAACGGAGATGGTCTCCAGCTCGTTTGTAACGGTTTGGTGCGGGCTTCAGTCTAAGCTATCCATTAGCGATTTGTTACACGCTAGGCTAAAAGGTATGGATGGGGAGGTCCACTGGACTGATAGTTTTACGTTGGAAGGTGATTATTTGAGAAAAGCGTCAACTGAGGAGGCGAAGAAGTTGTTTTCCGAGCATGTTGACCGCAAGGGTATCAATGCTACTGTGGCATTCTACTTAGTGACGTTAAGGCGGCTCGTGGGTGATACGATGTACGAAGCACAGTTTGCCGTGGAGAATGTAAAAGCGGTGGGAAAATGGGGACCAGTCGAAGAGTTTAGCTTCAATACTGCCCCCAAGACAAGACCTGCGCAACCTGGGGCTCCAAGCATGGATGTTGGAACCTCGATGGCTGTAATCGACGTGGATCCCCCAGAAGAAACTGGGGGTGACCCAAGTTTGAGTATAGTAGTGTGTTTGTCGAAAACGCAACTTCGTTTCCAAAACGATAACAGCTCGTTTCCTCTACCGGAGAATCCTGGTTCTAATGCTGGATCATTAGTGGACAGGAGTAGTTGTGACGCCGAGCATAAGGTTGAATATGCTGAAGAAGGCACGAACTATGTGCAACCGTTGTTCCCTGAAGAAACGGTCGTAACTAATCTGCGCCCAAGGATCGGCTATTTTGTCACCATTTTCCTAAGCAACACTTTGGGTGACAGTCCTTCCTCTCAAGTCGATTTCTTCGAAACGGAGGGACCAACTAACCCCTCTTCCCCGCGGAGTGTCTCTTGTCAAGAAGGGGATGAAGGTGGTGAGGTGGTTGTTTCCTGGAAGCCGCCATTTGAAACCGGTGGCTCAGAAGATGTGCATTACATCGTATTCGTTCGAAAACCATTTCCGTCCGTAGGTGCGGATGCGTGTGTTGATGCACAGGCACCGGAAAGGCTGCATCCAGTAGCATGCGTTGGCAACGCAAATGTTCCGCCATCAATACCGGAATTAGCTTCTGACAGCTTCCACAGTAATTTTCAGGTCGTTTCTCCCGCCGTGGCTGGTAGTGCCTTCGTAGTAGAGCATCTGGTTGGAAGTTTCAACTACACCTTCTCCGTTATGAGTCGTGCCGTCCGTTCTGGTACTACGTGGATCTCTCATCTGTCCAAAAGCGTGACATGTTCTGCTACACGCGGAAAGAGGGGTGTGGGTGAACTACATGTCGTCGATATTACACCGTGCTTTGATGGGTTATTAATCCACGTTCGTTTCCCGTTCAATCTTCAGGGCTGGAAGATAACAGACTTACGCATCGGGATACAAGTGGTAAGGAGTGGCACTGCGCAGCCGTTACGTGTGAGTGATTCTTGTCTGGTACGAAGGGCAGGGCACACTGTAACAGTTTCAGGGAAGTTTCAGCGAGGATCGTACAAAACTCGTGCCATTGCTCATGATGAGGAAGGGGTCAACATCTCCTCACCCTCACATTGGGCCGAGTTTATTGTTACTTCAGAGGAGAGCCCGTATGCTCCGGAAAGTGTAGCTGTATCGGTAAAACGCGGTGACCTTCTTCAACTGGAGTGGATGTCCCCGGTTTTTGCCGGTGCGGATGAAATAATTGCTTATGAAGTGTTTTATAGCTCCAATGGCATCAATTTCACGCGATACACTACGGTGGAGGAACCGTTTTCCGGTGATAATCCCTGTTCTGCTGTTCAGATGCATTCCGTGACTCATGGTAGTCCCTCTGCGGAGGACGGGGCTCTCTGTATATTCCCTCCAGAGAGCGGAAGAAAATTGTTTACTCTCACGGTTAGTGGACTGAAGCCAGAGACGGTTTACTTCTTCCATGTTGTCGCTCGCAATGGATTTGGATTTAGTGCCCCTTCTGAAACAGTACAAGGATTTTATACAAGCTCAGCACACCCTCCAGGACACATCACCGCTTCGAAGTACTTTGTGAATAGAGGCATGCGTTATATTGCGTTCGATCAACCCCTGTCGATGGGTGGTGGAACATTGACTGGGGTTTCCATGTGGGCAGAACCTGAGACAAGCTACAGCAATGGCGGTGCTACCATTGAGTGCGAAGTTCGCCCGTCCTCGTTTTATGCTCTAGCGGCCCAAGACGTGACATATCATGTAAGCGAATCTGTTCCACCCTGTCACTTACACCGAGGTATTAAACTTGATTCTGGGGCTTTGTGGAATGAGTCAATACCTCTCGAAGGTTTCGCCGTTATCAACCTTGATTCTCAATTATTATGCTTCATTTCAGCGGGCCGGGGACAGTTTTCGTTTGAATATGCTCCTCACGCCCATTTGAGGGCTTGCTCAGAGGCTTGGAAGTTGGTGAACGCAACATGGGTTCCTGAAGTTTTGGATCTATCCTCCGATACATTGCCGGATATTATTCGTATTGCAGGAGACACGTCTGTGGCTTTAGACTCTGTACGTGTAGCGCTGAGATCACAGCATGGGCTTGGGATATACTTTTCCGTAGAAGATGCTGATATCGGTATCCCTATTAACGGCCCTATGTGCTCAATGTCTGCTACTGAACCATCGGATATACCTCAGCAGCCGTGCAGTATGCAAGTATATGGGGTGCATCAGGTGCAACAATTGTCATTCTCTCCGATATTGCAATGGGATGTTGTGTTTGATTGCGTGAAGCCTGAACGTTTCTGGATAGCTTTTGCCACTGCAAAAGAGGATGTAGAGTCATTGCGAGATTCGTTTTGGCTGGGAAATAGAACATTGCGTTGTTCCCCACAGATGTGTATCCAGACTGTTGTAGCTAAGGAGACCGGTCGCGACCATGCTCATTTATCTGCGGCAACGAGGGAATCATTGGAGAATAGGTTAGAGGAAATAAATGGGAACCCCGTGCGGACGCCGGTAGCAGAGAACTGCAGCTCTGTGGAGTGGCCTGTGAATTGCACTTCTCGCTTCCAAGCTTCCATCCCGAGCCTTGTTGGAGGGCGAGGATACTATGTAGCAGTAATCGGCTGCTCCAAAGACAATGATGAGTGTGTGGAGACCGCGGGTCAGTGGATGGAGGTGACCCTGGGAGAGCCAAGTTTCCCTGTACTTCCGATTAGTCATCCTAACCCTCGATTAACCTCGGCATCATTGTCCTTCGCCATTCCCCTCGATGTTAGCATAGACAATTCGTGCGAAGTAAAGGTTGTTGTGGCTGATTCTCCAGTCGAGGCGAAAGTTGGTACATGGGAAGTTGATGAGACAGTTTCTAAAAGGCTACCAGCGAAGCACGTAGGGCAAGTACATTGCGCAGATTCGGACAAGATCGAAATGAGAAGTTTTGAAGTTGATGAGGACGGAGAAACTAGAAATGTTTCTTTCAGAATCCATCAAATTACCTTATCGTCTTTGAATCCTTCTCAAGCGTACGAGTGCTACATAAGCGTAGTCACTGCTACCTCATTTGGGCGAAATAGAGTGCGAGCCTTGATTCCCACGAAGGACTTTAGTTCCGGTACTGTAGTCGACCTCGCGTCTAGGATTGGCGAGACTATGGATCCACCAATTGATTTGGCTTATTCTGGGGGTAACTTGACAATCCACATAGGCAATCTCGCTAATTTAAGTCGTGAAGCAATCCTTGGCAATGTTCCGGAGAGGGTTGCTATTCTGGAGCTTCTTACGCTTCGGGATAAAGGATTCATCAACAATTGGAGGGTGATTCTCAATTGCTCAAAGGAAGGATACAACTCCGATAGTGTTTCTATGGTAGCACCTATAGTGACTGCTACCGGCGTGCCATTTTCTTTACGGCTCCTCGACGGCGGAACATGCTTTGCAGTGCTTTCCTTGGATGCCGCTGTCAAGAATACAGTCGCTCGCTCTCTGCCAGTCGAATTTCAGGAAGAAGACAAAACTGAAGAATCGGGAGTTCTGGAGGTATTCTCAGGAGCTGGAAATAAGTTGGCAAATGTTTTTGCCGATTATCCTCCTTACGTTGTGATGCTACGGAGTCATGTTTTACTTCGACATTGTTGCAATTGTTCGTGTGCGTTTACTTGCGCACAAGAATGCCGAAACTACACTCAAACCAATACGGGAGCGCTACCAGGACTTGCATTCACTTTTAATTCGCCCAGGCTGTATAGCTCGGGCAATCTAGTCGAGGGAAGTAGTCTGCCGTGGTGGATTCGGCCTTATGCGTTCTGGAACATTACAGTGTGTCAGTCCAATGACTTCCTCCTGTCACACAGTGACTCGAACCTCCATAATGTCACGCGATCGCTAGATAGCCTGTCCGCACCGTTTGGCAAACTCTGTGGGGCCGTCGACTTCGGAGCAGTCGATGTCGATAGCCTACAAGTTCCTGTTGTTAGCATAGTGTCGGTGTTTGAGTACACCCCTCAGCTTCATGTTAGTGGCTCGATACTTACTGTATCCCTTAATGAAGATGATCAGAGCATGCTTCCTCATAATGCTACTCTGGTGGTGGGAATCTACAAGTTCGAAACCACCACGGAAGTTGGTTCCACGTCAGCAGCACTCTTTGATGATGTGCGAGATGAAGGATACATCCGGTCTACTCCGCTATATGAGGAATGGCTATCCACTGAAGAAGTTCTAGCGCAAAATTCGACGTTTTTGTTTCCACTGACGACAGGCGAATTGAAATGCTATGTCATTTCACTCGGCGTTTCTGAGCGTGGTGGTCCGTTTGCTCCTATCACGAAGGCTATAGTAGTTTGTCCGGAAGCGCGTATCTCTATATCGCCTGCGTTTGTTCCGTCGTGGTCCATCGAAGACGACTTAACTATCGAATTGGAACTTCCTGACGCACACGATATGATTCGGAGAGGGCTTGGAGACGATTCGACGTGCAAGAGAATCAGCTCCGATGTCACATCTTTGACAGAAACTGATGTTGCGCTGCATGGATGTGTTTCCCATGTGTTTAACTTTACCCACTCTATGATAGCATCCTTGTCTCACCTTGAAAAAGTGCAGCAGCAACAGTTTCCTGGAGGCAGCATTCCCTTGTACTCCCTCGCAGTTGCCTCGATATCCATTAGGATGTCAAACGGGAAGCATCATATTACGTCATTCCCTTTGAAGCAACTATCAAGAGTGGAAGAAGTAGGGCTTGCTCCGACCCTCGAGGGTATTTACGAACGACGCCAGTTCTTTCAAGACGATCGTCTAAGGTGGGAATCTGCTGTATCTGTAAGCGTTCGTGTGTTCCCACTCTTCAATAAGGAAAGAGGAAATTTCACTGCTGGGCAAGAGTTTCGAACAATCCCTCGCAGTGATGTAGGTGTGAATTCATCGCTTGATACACTGGCATGTTTAGAAGCTGTGATATCCGGGATAAGCCCCGAGGTTGTGGAAATCGTTTATTATTCCTCATGCCCGTCAACTGTCACATTAAGCAACCTGACGTTTCCGATGCATGCCCCTGTAAGGATTTCCATTGCCATTACTCTTCCTCCTTGTTTTGGTTCGGATCGATGTGCGTACCTTGTGAGTCACAAGCTTGAAACTAAGGATTTACTCGCTATTCGAGCAACGCGTCGTAAAGTGCTCCCGTTAGTGGTCGAAGGATACTCAAGCTTGAATAATTTCACACTTGTGGTAGGGATTTTGCCCCAACTCTTCCCTTCTATTACGGAGAGCACTGATGGGGCATCGGTTGACGTTTTCATCAACGAGGACAACTTCATCGCGTTCAATATTACCCTTCCTCAGCAATATTCAACTTCACCTTCGTCGACTCTTTGCCTAGATATACTTCGGAACTCGATTGCAAACGACGTGCAGGTATTGTCGCTTGCTAAGCAAATTTGTCTTGGAGAGAGTGATATACCTGTTTGGCTTAACTGGAACGACGATGATGCATTCATATTTGTCGGAAGAACCCGGTTTAAGTCTGGTCTCCTAACCTTAGCAGCCATCCAAGAAATCGTGTATAGACCTACCCCTGATCCATCTGTGTCAGTAAGTGTCGTCGACGCTGAGCAGTGGAAAGGTTTTACTGACGTGAAGGTAACGTTGGCTTGCTCCTTGAGAACTGTGGATCACTCAATCCGTCTATCCTTATCGCGGAATGTCGCTAACACTAACTGCGTTGAAACGATGGTGCCAACCGAGGTCCACAGTTTTCTTGAGGACATACCGGGGAACAATCGAAGTATTGGTAATCTGACCTTGAACGAGATATCTCAGAACATAACGTTAACTGATCTGTATAGTCAGACCGTATTCGACCTAGCGACTGAGAGATCAGTAATCCTTAGACTCCCTCAGCCTCCCTCAGGTTTTTCGTATTCACTTAACAACTTCGTTTACAATAGGGGGGAGCAGAAATGGGTAGAGAGAGAATCGAAAACATTGCTGCTAAACTGCAGCAATGCGACCCCTTTCACTTCTCATGTACGAACACATGTAGCCGCTGCAGGGGAGGTTGTAGCACAGTGGAAAGCACCTAAATTTGCAGCAGGAAGAATCAACATCGGATATATTGTTGAGTCTTTTGCAGATTTCGAGGAGTATCGTCAAGCAGAGTTCATCCCCAGAGTGTCAGCCTCTCTAGAACCGCTGAAGGGTAAATCGGTGCATCTCGTTCCGAGCTTTGCCTACGAGCCAGTACTTCCATCAGATCTAATTTCGCATACGTTCCGTCCACTGCTCGCAGAGGTGGCTTTTTCGGCTCGATTCTCTCCTGTCTTTAGCAGTGCCGTCAGCGAAGGTTCTGGTGCTACATTGGAGGAGTTGCTGAACTCTACCAACGGTGAGCACGATGTGATCCATGGAGAATTTAGGAAGTTTGTTGCCTCTACGACTTCGAGTGCGTCTAGCAGCCCTCCGAGCTTTGCCCTCCGTCCCGGTCGCTCCTCGGCAGTTATTGAGTTAGAGTCGCCTGAAGAACTTGGAGGTCTCCCCCTTCTCTGCTACGAAGTGGATGTTGGTATCGATGGGCCATTACAGAACAACTGTGAAAGGTTGCTAGACACGTACGGTTATGATAGCAACGCAGGCGCATCGTTGGCTGCTTCGTCTCTGATACCGGCGAAGAACTCCGCGTACGGTACCCCCATGACCGGCTTGAATACCGCTGACACAATTTATGCGTCTAATCTAAGCCACCTTATTTCTACCACATTTTCCAGCGGGGCGTCATGGAATTGCCTTTCGTTGAACAACAGCAAGCCGATGAAGCTAGACACTGGCTCAGAACTGCGTTGCAGCAGGCGCTCCTCGCCATCTGATGGTTTGTACGCTTGGACAACGTTAGGTTGCTTTCAACCAGGCCACCATCTCGCCCTCGGTGAAGTTATACCTTCGGAGGGTAGTTGTGTTCACAGGGAAGATTGCTGGTCTAATTCTGTTCCGAATATCACTGTCTCGCAAGGTAGGTCGTATTCTTTGAAGGGTCTCAACACAACCGTGTTCGCTCCGGGGCACTCCACATCATTGTCTGCACGGAACGCTGCCACGCTAGATCTGCAACTGAAACCGCATATGGTCTATCGCTTTCGTGCCAGAGCGATTACAGCTGCTGATAGATATGTCCCTGGAACCAGTGAAGTCAGTGTAGCATTTCACAATTGCTCGATTTCCAATACATCTCGACCTTCCTTCCCAGTGCGAGGCTGGCGTGGACGCAATAGCCAGACGTTAATCGTGATGACTGCAGATGACCTTGAGGCTAGTACAGCTATAGCACAAATCCACGGAAGAAAGACCTGGGATCCAAGTGCTTTAGCAATAAACGTCTCGGTAGTTTCGCCCCGCACCGGTTGCAGCCTGAACGTGGTTACGGTGGCAATCCGAGTGTGTCTCTGTGCGAGTCGAAATTCTTCGGGAGAGCATCGTTGTGGAGGTGATGCCTGTCCGGGCAAAAACGAATCACTGTGGTCTCGCGAGATGGTGGTCTTTCACGGGAATATCAGCGAGAATCGAATCATGGGTCGTAATTGCGGCCCCGCTGACGAGTCCCACGTAATTGCTTCCTGTAGTGCCCCGACAGACTTGATCGCTCCTATCCAGATCCACGTTGGTAACCTCTCCGTAGCAACCCCGTATCGTATAGAAGCCCGAGTAGGATCACTTTCCGGATCTACGAACTCCTCCCAGGAGTTGACGACGCTGGGCAGTGCATCCTCTTCCCCCCGAAACGTTTCCATTGACGAAGAGACATCTTCTCCTGTCGCTCTTGCTGTTCTATGGTCTGCTCCGGAGGATAATGGCGGACTGCCAATACAGCAATATCGGGTGAGCTTGTTGAAACTAATCGCTCCGAGGTTTTCGCTTATTGGTGCTAATAACATGAAGTGGATTGCGACAAAAGATTACGTAGTATCCGAGGAGGAACGTGCTCGTAGTACCTCCTTCAATACAACCATAACCGAACTGTCGCCAGCCACAGAATACTACGTCATGGTCCAAGCGGTGTCTGGTATCGGGGAGTGGTATGTCCAAGGCGACAGTTCCCGTCTGCTCCAAGTTCGGTCTCCTGATCCGCTGCCTTGCCCTAACGATTGCTCAGGGCAAGGGTCATGCCACCCGTGGAATGGACAGTGCAGTTGTTTCCGGGGATACAAGGGAGAGGACTGCAGTCATTTCGATGGAACGTTCTATAGGCTTACGGTCCTTACGAGGGCTCTATCTGAACAGTTTTCTTTAGCATGGAGAGCTGTATTAGCAAACGAAGTGGGAACTTCTGTAGATCGCGTTGTATTCTTGTCGTTTGAGACACGTGGGAACGGTTCCTCTAAGAGTCTGGGGCTTCTTTTCTGGGCGGATGAAGATGGTGACATTTCTGCCCAGGCCCTGGGCGACAAGTTCGAAGAGTTTACGGTGAACAAGCCCGAACTCCTACAAGGTCTTGGTATAACATTTTTGGAAGGTTTCAATACCAATTTTACTTCGAGTATTCCGCAAACGAATTGCTCAGAGTACAGACGATGTACGACTTGTATTCAAAGGAGCTATTGTGGATGGTGTTCGCTCACGGCTTCGTGCGTTCCGGGCTATAAACACGGTCCCGCAGTACTGGGGGACCAGTGTGGGAACTATTACTTGCCGCAAGACATTGAAAGTGATTCAAATGGTGGCGCCGACGTTTTCTTCCATCGGGAAGCATTTGATGACGCGAAGAGGATTTGTAATCCAGACTGCTTCGAACTGGGCATTGGGGAGGAAGATCATGGTTGTAACGGTTGTGTGTCACGTCCTGACTGTGCGTTTTGTATATCAACGAAGCGCTGCGAGCATATAATTGATTCTAAAGAATCGACCAATCCTCGCGTACGGGACGTTTGTCCTCCGATTGGAGGGCTTGTTACCCCGTCGGGATGGATTAGGGATCGGAACAGCTGTCCAATCGACCGATGCAAAGCGTCGGATATGTTTTCTTCCGGGAGGTGCTTGCGTGACAGGGCTTGTGGATGGTGCAGCCGGAGCTCGAAAATCTCGTTCTGTGCCCCGGGAGACCCTTTTGAAATGTATGCAGATGACTGTGACGGTAGGTATCTGTATGGTTCAAGCTTCTGGCCTAGTTGCGAAGTGGACAAGTCATTGCCATCCCCTTGTACCGAATGCGGGGAAATCAATGTACGTAGCGCTCGACGGTGCGGGTGGTGTAAATCGAAAGGTCTCTGTGGCGCAACCGTCGGCTCCAGTGGAGATCCTCTGGGAGGGATTTGTCCCCCCGAGAACAAGGTGGACAACTCTAGCCCACGGTATCCAAACAAGTGGAGCATGATTGATCTAGTCTCGCTGTTTATGGACGAAGTGCTCTTTGACCCCACGGATGAGAGCGAATGGCTGCCGCCCGATCAGAGCAGCAAATGCCCTACCCGGGAGCTAAAACCATCGGAAATCTGCGAAAAGCAAAGCACCTGCAAATCCTGTCTCAGTGTCGATCCAACGCGTAACACTAATTCTACCAACTCCTCACAGGCTTTGCGTTGTGGCTGGTGCGATGAAGCTACTTCAAGTGGTGGTGGTGTTCAGGGTTCATGCATGCTGTTTAACAGTGATAATGAGCAAAGATGCTCCTCTGAAGTTGGACTTACTGCTGAGTATTGCTTGGAGCAGCGATGCGATAGGATGACGGAGAGAACGTCGAGTGAAGGCTTCGTTCGCTATGGCTCTGCCGGGAAGAGTTGTGTTGGCGGGAGCTCGGTTATTGCTAACCAAATGCGGGACGAATCCCATCCTTTGTGGGGTTATTTGCATTTTCGATCGCGCTGGAGAACCATGGAGGAGTCGAAATTGGACGGATTGCCCCCTGCAAACTTCGACAATGAGGGTGAATGCGATGCGAAGGAAGTTACAACAGTATATCCCCGAAAGACCCGCTGTGAGTGGCGATTCGTGCCGGTACTGGAAAGCACTGAAAACACTGGTCAGAATCTAGAGTTGGAAGTGAGGATTCATAACCTGGATTTGGGTCCCGGGGATATGTTGCTTGTGCTTACAGACGCCGATAAGGAGTTATCCACGTTTGAACGGTTTTCTTCGCCCACATCTTCCGCGGATGTCAAAGTTTCATATATTGGTAGTTGGCTGTTGGAGGAACCTGGTCCGCCACATCCCCAGATTCCTCCGAATACTGATTTGCAGGAGATAGATAGGCCGAAGGAATTGGGAGAAGAACTGGGTCAACCTACAGTTTATTATGGTAGCGCAATCAACTTCGAAGATTCATCGAGCTTCGAGTCCAAGGGACAGCATGCCCCAATCACGACTCAAAACGGAATGCTCAGAATCGTATTACTGGGGGACACGGGAGGTGGTTCTGGAGTGCATTTCTCATTCACTAGTCGTTTTCCAAGTGAGCTTGATGTGTATTTCTTAGCCGCAGTTATTGTAGCAGGATTTTGCGGCTGCTTATGCTTTGGATGTTGTATCCATAAGGTCTTTCTGAAGTCTCGGAGGCAACGTCCCGAGGATAGCGAAGAGGAGGAATGGGATGAAGAAAATGCGACGCTGTCAGAATTACAGGCCCGTGCCCAGAGGCGCGGAGAAGCAGCTCAAGAGGATGTCGTCAAGAAATTCCCCGCATTCTACTTCGACAAGTCGCTGATTTCTCAAACACCATTGAAGGATCGCAATGAGGAAGATTTGTGCTGTGCAATTACTTTGCAGGAGTATGAAGAAGGTGATGTTGTCAAGATTCTACCCTGTGGCCACCACTTCGAACTCAGTGCAATAACTGAGTGGCTACGACTGCGGCGGTCTTGTCCTATGTGCAAAGCTGATGTTCAACAGTTATGGGAGTCATTTAAGAAGTCCATACGTACAGGAAGAAACGATATCGTCTTTGGTCCTGATGTAAGAATGCATACTTCAGCGAAGGGCATTCAGACTCCGAAAACGGATAGAGGTGTCTCGGCGGGAGATGATATGCACAATCGTTGTAGGAACCCACTGTACCACCAGTGGCAAGAGTCCGGTGAATGCAAGGATGATAATACCGCCGCAGATTTTACAGGTTTTGATGATGAAATCCAAGTTGATAATACCAATGGATCTAGCAGAGAGCGATATGGTTGGTTTACACGGCTTTTCCGTCGGACAAATGAGCGCGGTGCGACGACACACAGAGTTCAGCCTGTTGACGAACCAGTACGGACGTTCACCAACCCCATGAGGCGAAGCTCAACTAGACTCCAGCGAGTTCATCCCGAGGATTCGGGAAGTAGCCAGGCAAGAGGGGATAGAGGAAGTAATGAGTGATGCGTTGACGCTTTACGCAATGGCATATATTTTTGTTTGTTCAGTTTTTGTTGTATGCCACACAAAACACACTAATGTTAAAGTGTGACCCACCGGTAACTGGAATTAATACACAGGTATTCCAGATCATGGCTGCGGTTCTTTGCCATCTCATTTCTAAATGCATACATTGTGCTATTTCCAAACTGGTATTCTCAAAGATGCTCCAGGAGTGCTTCAGCGGAGGATACCTCCAATTTGCCAGGGTTTTCCTCTGTGGAAATGTGTTTTACCGTTCCGTCTTCGACAATCGCGGCAAACCTGTGAGAACCAGCACAAGTCCAATGCAAATCCATTGTAGATCTACGGAAGTCTGAGTAACTGACCTCTTAGAGCGTTCCCCGAGGCCTGCAGCCGACAAATCGATTTCTTGCTCTAGTTTTTTCGTCAAGGCTGCGTTCCAGTCGGCTGCTACCGATACTTTGTCCCCGGCATTCTGAACAAGGCAACGATCCGTCGCTGTTTGAAATGGCCCAATATCAACTCAAAGATAACTTACGACGTGGTTTGCCCACGCTGTGGACACTGCAGGATCATTCACAGTTAGATAAACGACCTCATCCACTCCCTTGCTTCTCAGGGAATCCGCGTGTTGGACGTATCCTGGTAAATGGTTCCCCGTACACCTGCGGGAACAATCAGAACACACCGCGAGTGCGCGTGTATGGTGGATGCCACCGAGGGCGGCCAACGAATTCTCATCAAATCAAATGAACCCTCTGACGTACAATGGTGTAAAAGCTCCTGGAACACCGAAAAGCGCAATCTTCTTGCCTTTAAACAAATCCGCGAGCGTGACATCCTGCACCTCTCCGTTGCGCACCACTTTGACGGTCAAATCGCCTCCTCCTCCTCCAGCAAGGACAGAGTCCCCTGTATTGATCCACCGCACAGCAGCGCCCACATTGGGCGTAGAAGCTCCGAAGGCGGCGGCTGGAGCCACTCTGGGAAGAGCTCGATGAGCGGTAGCGCAGCGAGCGCTTTGTCTGAGAAGTGTCGAAGTGAACATAATTGCTTGCTTTCTCTCTCTCTCTCTCTCTTTTCCTTAAGATAGATTGGACGATATGAATAGACCTTTTTCTCCTTGTTTGTGTGTATTATACGTAAAGCTTACTTGTTCGATATATGGATCAATCCGCTGTGATTCCATTATTCTGCAGTATTCACTGTGGATTGACGGTGCTCATTAATGCGTGCACATGCGTCTATGATATACCACAAGAGTATTGCTTTAAGCGTACACGGGGAAAAAAAAAAATGAGACGGGGAGGAGGACCGAGTGGCAGCCGAGCTGGCAAAGTGATGATGGTGGCGACTGTGGCCTCTGCATTCATGATGATATGGACGTCAGCCAGGCATTCCAGGCAATAGAAACCAACCAGTGGAACCCAATGCTGCAGCATTAAGCAGTTAACGGGGAAAATCCCATGAATACACGCTGCTGTATTTCTGGCAAATTTTCTGCTTCGTTGTGGTTTGAAGATCCCTATTGTGTTTGGATGACGCTTTCGTAAAGTGTATTGCATCGCAAGCGAAGACGTACAGCAAGCCAGAGGCCACGGGAGACCTTCAAAACTCGTAGACGTGAAGAGGAGCAACTTGCAGCTAAGCCGGTAAAGTGACTATAGCGTTCTTATCACGGGCTCATTACCGTACTTCATTGAATAAGCAACTGAGAGATAGAGCACTCTGCCGTCAGAAACTAAGGCGCTAAGAGAAGAAAATGCCTCGCACGTGCCTACGGCATATCCGGAGTATGGATTCCCCCTCGTGGATCGTACTTGCGCTGGACCGACTGGGCTCAAGGTAAAGGGTGTCGCGTACTGCAAACCGATGCAAGATTTAATGTCCGGTATCAAATGGAATCTAGGTTGTCGGTTGTGACGTCAGCACTGGAACTTTCCCCCGGGTATGTTCATATGTGAGGAAGCAGACTGAAGTAGGCATCTGATTTGCACAGTTTGTGGGCAGGAGAGAAATGAAAGAGTTGCAGAATTACGCTGCTCTATAGCGCTTTTCTTGGGTAAAATTTCGATAAGCGATAGTATTATTAGTCACTGACTAGCCACGTTGAGATGTGGAGACATCATGGGAAAGAGACTTAAACGGGAGAACGAACGCTACATTCCCACTTAGCCGGTAGGCCATAAATAATACACACTACGAACGAGAAACATGACAATTTCGAAACTCAAATGGAAACTCAGTAAAAATTGTACAACTCAGAGGAAGTGTCACCATCTCTCTTCACTTATCCACCTTCAAATGGCGAATAGATTTCTGAGTGTTTGTAGTATTCCGCATTCCGCTGTAACCTTTCGGGGTAGTGTGTGGCACTATATTATGTGGACCATATGGCTTGGTTTCCTGATCCTGGTTGCAGCGCTTGAATTCAAATCGGAAAGAGAGCAATTGTACACCTAGCAGTACACTGGTACCACTCATGGAACATACATTAGTGAGATGCTTTTATCAAGACGGAACATAAACCTTTGAATAATATACATATCATGGTATTAACTTGGCAACATGAGCTTCACACATTTACAGTTTCACAAACACCAGTTGATGATCCCAAGCGGTAGTCTTGATTGATGAGGCACATGCATGGGCTTTCTCCCACGCGTACAATGGAGGCTCCTCTGTCCCCTTGCTGGCCTGTGCAACGTAGCCTGGACATCAAATTCAGTGTGCCTACCTCCGTAGCACGTCACGCCGTGGTAGACTATCTCTCTGCAACGTATTTTGCTCAAGGGGACTCTGCAACTCGCTCAGAAAGCATTCCCCTCTTTGAGAAGGACCCTTCGCTGCTGTCCAATCAACGGCAGCAGGAGACGGAACCATCATGTCAGACCAAATTAATCCATTCAAAATGCTTAAGTCCCAGAGAATTCACAACCTGGAAGCCGACCGCCGTGGCGACGCAACTTGTTCCATCAACATTGCTCCATACCGTTTTCCCGGAAGCGATCAAGTTTGAGAATACTCACCCAGATTTGGTCCGCCTTCGACTAACAGCCGGGGAACGCAATTCTCTGACTAGACTGCAGTCGGCTCACAAGGAGAAAGAATGGAAAACGTTGGTTGTGCAGGTCGGACTATATCCTTGTCTAGGGGGTATGCACCCGGTAAAATTGCAAAGTTTAGCAGAGATCATAGTCAATGCATGTGATAAAGCTGCAACTGGATGCATTACTGTTCTTATTAGATGCCTACGAGCGGCGCAAGGGTACCCGGACGCTCTGCCGAAGAAATTGCGGGTACATTTGAAAAAGTACCTTTCCTTGCAGAGGGAACAGCGCCAATACGTCGCTATGCTATATTTGAAACGGAAATTTCGGGTTTCTGAAGAAGTTATGCCATGTCGTTTTGCTCCTATATCAGCTGAAAGCTCGACCTACAATGGCTTTCTCGATGAAAATGGTGCCATTAGCGAACGTACAGTTGAGGGCTTGGACGTTGCATTTTTCCTTCTATCTGGGGACACCGACGATGACGGTTCTTACTACTTCATCCAAAAGCTGATTTTACAACGCGCTTCTGTGGGCAAGCTGCCACTACAGCATAAAATGATGCTTCGTTTGTTTTCTAAGCATCATCGTTTGACGCGGTTCCAGAAGGAAGCTTCTCACTGGTTTGCATCTCTTGCCTCGGCCTTAGAGAGTGGGGATGACTCGTCTATAAAGCACATTTCTAGTAAAGCGATCCTTCTTCCTGGACATAAAAGAAACGGTTTTGGCCCATCTAGCTCCCCGTCTAATAGAATCAACCCAGCATTGGCCACGGATGTTAGATGGAAGC
This sequence comes from Halocafeteria seosinensis, assembly GCA_001687465.1. Lineage (NCBI taxonomy): Eukaryota > Bigyra > Bicosoecida > Halocafeteria > Halocafeteria seosinensis. Next base: position 25,929 of record LVLI01000241.1, on the reverse strand, counting down.
CTCGAGTTCTGAGGGTGATAAAGGAATGGCGTCAATATTGCTCGTTGGATCGAGACCATCCTACAACTAAGAAGCACCTCACTAGCTTTGAAGCAGAGCAGCAGGTTATGAATCCTATTGTAACATACATGAAGGGCATAAGTCTTCTTGCATCTCATTTTGAGAGAGCACGCAACAACAACAGCTCTCTGATTTCTGCGACACAGCTCTATAAGTTCTTGTTAAAACAAGATCCATCGTTCAATACTAGTGGTACGTCGAGCATTTGGTTTAGCCTTACACTTTAAGCGAGGAATTTCTTGAATTGTTGATTATCGATGCAGTTCGGTCAAGTTATGGAGCTGGAGTTGGTAGTGGGCCTAACAGAGGGCAGTGGTGGTACCGATTAGCGGTAACAACAAGCGATGCCTCGCGATCGAAACCTATGGCTCTTCGGATTTGCGAACAAGCATTGCAACAGGACTGCTGGGTAAGAGGGACGTACGAAATAATTCTAAGACAGAAATACAAGCAGCTCCAAGACGCGATTGAACGGGATAGGCGAGATCTTGGGAATGACCATGGTAGGGGAGAAAGTTCTGGCTGCTCTCCGTTCCGACCAGTGCAGTATGGCCATCTTGTCGGACACTTAAGAACACACAAACTGAACAAGTCGGTTAAGCAGCATGATCGACAAGAGAATGTAAATCGCGACCGATTTGTGGATCCGGATAATTCGCGGATAAACGTAGAAGAGTTTGTCCTGTCTACGTTCCTTCATGTCAAGGAGCCTAACGAAATAATGGCTCTCGACACGTCTCAAGGGAAAAACTCTGGGAGTGCTCGTGATTGCTGCTCAATTTTCCCTGAAAGCGCGATCGTCCGTGCGGCTCGCGCGTTCTACGTTACCTTCAAGAGCAACGTTGTCCACCGGCAACAGAGTACTACTGCCTTTTCCCCGTTTCCAGCCCTCACGCTTTGCAATGCACGGTTGTTAGGACGACTTGGATGGAGAGGACTTCATTCTGAGAATAGTCTATGGAGAACGCTCTTTACGCTACTATGTTGGGAGGAAATCTTCGGTACTACGTCCTTGTTTCACAATTGTTTTCAACAGTTTCCTACTGGGGCAGCATTCCTCAATATAGAGGACATTACAGAGAAGATCAATCGTCTGCGTGGAATGAGTGCTTGTGAAATCGCTTGTTTACTACATAAGCAATACTACCGAAACTACGGAAAGTTAGCTCAGTTTGTGCGCTGGGACCAGTATCCTGCTCCAATTTTGTGTGAGATGATACACACAATGACTGATGCTTTCCAGGGAACAAATTCCTTGTGTTGCATTCTTAAATCATTTGCGAAAGACTATTACAATTGTTCTATCGGTCTGCCAGATATTACCATATGGAAGCCAGCAATGTGTCGCTGCTGCTCTTTCGGCATGGTAGGAGATTGCCAAGGCAACGTTCACGAAGGGGTTGGCACACGAGTATCACCTTCCATCTTCGGTTCAATGTACGGCTGTGATAACCAGGAACGCGAAGCAATACGCCAATGGAGCTGGAGGGGTTTGGAAGATCCAGTTCCTGGTACCTTTACGGTCCCAAAGGAGAATAGCTCTGACGATGGGAACTCACGATTTGGGTGGACGTCAGGTAATTCGCGGCGTCGGTATTGTTTTTACATGGTGGAAGTCAAGGATGCTTCAACGGATCGTCCTTCGCCCCAGCAACACGCTTGGTTTGAGCGATTACATCAATCGGGAGCTAGCTCGGTTGTGGGAGTATGCTGGGTTCATTCTCAATAAACCTGGTAACTTTATTCACTTTGATAGGCCCCTTAATAAGTTGAAGTTAAGGGTGCTTAACGCATGAGGAACCCTTCAATGCCACCCTTTTTAATGCTTTCGACGATGGTTTGTAACATTCGCATCCAGATTAGCTCAGCATTTTTGCTGTAGTACAATTGTAATCTCCTCTCTACACGTAGATGGCATTCTGACATAAAATTCAGTGGTTTGAATGACTTTTTCCCTCTGAATTTGAACCTTTTTTTGAACTTTTCGTTAAACTCCCCATTTGATACGGGCTACAAGCGTATAGAAACGGGGTACAACAGTGTATAGCGGCAGAACGCATAGTTTGAATCATTGGCTACTACAGAATCGAAGATGCCTATTCATCGCAGCAAGTTTTTTACTGTTTGGGCTCTGTTCGTAGAGCGCATCATCTTCAGCATTGCCACTGCGCTCAAAGTAGATGTGGCAGTCGACAAATTCTTAGCGCGATGGAGTAAGTTCGTTCGATGGAATGCAGGGTCAAAAGTGGGAGCCAATGTCGAGAACGCGAACCGACCTAAATTGCCCCTGGAAATGTTTGAATACACGTAAGTGAGTAGGATAAAGGGCAGCAATCGTCTGCTCTGTTTCTTTGATTTTCTATGTGCAGAGGTTGCCCGGAATGTTCCAAAGTTAGAGAGTGCATATCTTACCTGGGCTTGAACGTTATCTTCTTCCCATGTCCTCCCGATTCAAGCCAAACTGAAAGTGGCCTTGTTCGAAGCAGCCGCTTTAAAGACACCGTGAGCCAAGTAGGGTAAGTGCGTAGTAGAATCTAGATGACACGAATGATTTAATTGAATGTTGATGATCTCGTGCAGAGGAAAGGACGTCATTCCTTTCCTGGTGGACCCCAATCACGAAGCTACTGTGTACCATGGGAAACCAATTATCAACTACTTGTTCGAGTACTACGGCGATCAGGTAGACAAGCCGTGGTTCGTGAGACATAGCCATTCGGTCTTCAATGACATTTTGATGTATATGGCTATCGCCACCAGGCCGCTTCCGTGAGTGAACAGCAAATGAGCAGCTAGCAATGAAATTCATGTTTTTGCACGTGTTACCTGCTCACAAACAGGTGGATGTCTTTCAAGATGACTCCGTCAGGAGTACTCTCGCAGCCACTAGAGTTCTATGGTAACGAAGGCAGCCACGAATGTAGAATAGTTCAGGAAACTCTTTGCACACTGGAGCTCCAATACCGCCTGTACGTCGTAGATAACGGTATTTACGGTCGTGATACCTTCGAGCAACGCTTTGGTAAAGGAGGGGAAATACCAGCTATCTATGACCCCATGACCAATACCTCGGTCTGCGGAGGACAGAAAATACGCAACTACCTCCGATCAACTTACAGAACAGACACTCCTCCTACGGATACGGCAATGGATTTTGGTAACAGGATTGATTGTAGGCGATGCTGGGACGGCCTTCGAAACCAGTTGACTTCCTGGAAGAAACAGGTGTTGCCCACTGGCTCCAAGCAGGAGTGATACACGATATCACAACCCTGGTTACACCCGTGTACCCCTTCTTTACATTACCCCATTAGTTCATGAGCCTTCAGCCATAGAAAATCTCTGAGGAATAGATGAGGAGTGAGTCAGTTCTTGTCGCTTGCTGGCGAAGGTTGCATTGAACAACTCTGAGCTCATTCTTGTTCGAAAATTGGAGGCCTGTATGGCGTAGCACAAGACCGTGTCAGCATACTCAGCATTGAGATCATATAATGATGACAATAGTTTCGGTGATTTATGATGCGTTTTAATGTAGTGCTCGCATAGAACTCCCAATACCTTCTCGTACAATGCTAGCGCTTCACTGTACTCTTGACCCTCATTTGCAATACAGCTGCCAAGTTTAACTAGCTCTCTGACCGTTGAGTCACTGTCAATGTCAAGATCGAACCGAAAGAGGAGCTGTACGACTTGCGCCAAAGAGTCCCGGCGAGGATATATACTATCCATAATAGAAAACAAGAACGTAAAGTGGGACATTTTCTTCACCAGTGAAGCTAGGATAGGATCACACCTCCTGCTGTGTGTAATATGAACGAGGCAAGCAAAAGCACTGACATCCACTGAGAGTAGAGGTAGAACGTAATCTAAGGTTTTCCCGGCTGACAACGGTGCAAGCAACATCAGAGCCAGACGGAACTTTTCAAAGTGGAGCAACCGCTTGCTGCTCTGCCATAACAGCTTCTCCAATCCGCCAACATCCTTTAGAGTAAAGGTGGACAGCCGCTGAAAGGCCCCCTGAAGTGTTCGAATGAGCGATGCTATCGACTTGCAAAAGTTTGACGAGCTGAAAACAATCCTAGTTTTAGAACATATCGGCATCTTTACAGCTGTTGAAGAGCTAATCCACAGGAATTTTTCTAATACTAGCTCAATACTCTCGGCAGCGGCAGTCGAGCTAACGTCCGTTTTATTTTTGATGCTGTAACTCCTCGGCGCCCGTCTGTTCGACGAGCTATGTGCAGACGGGTGGTACCGCAAGTCTCTTCGAGGAATATTTTTACACTTTTGTACTTGCACCAGCGGTGAAATAATTTCGCCAGAGTTGTAGCACTGCTCATCTGTCATCTCCACTCCGTTTTGTGTCTGAGGTTCAACGTTCTCTATCAAACCCGCTACTCGCGGAATAGTACATCTACTGCAGCGTCCAACAACGCGGCATTCATTCGCGTTGCCCTCGGTCTCCTCCAAATTACCAGAATTTTCAATTCCTGCACATAGTCCAAACAATTTCACCATTCCTAAAAGTTGCCTTCTTGTCTGCTTCAGGGGAGAATATAAATCACAGGGGCTTTCATTTGCCTCGTTCTCATGCTGACTCGAAGCAATACAACAGATCATCATAAGAATCTCGTCAGGAGTCTTGTCGTCGACACTGTAAAACTGTGAATCGCTGATATAATTTCCTACAAATTGCTGGAGACGATATTTAGTGCTAATGTTGTTATACACAACGGAAGGGTACGTAAGATCGACTTGGCGTTCTCCAGTGATGGAGCGAATGACGGGTACTCCGCATTCTTCTCTACAGATATCGCATACCGTCGAAACCAACAAAGGCCACAAAGCTTGGATAAGGAACTTCGTACAATCGATATTGCAGACCTCTCTTATTCTTCGCGCAGCAATACGAGGTTCTTGCACGGCATATATTGGTAGCCCCGCAAGCAACTCTTCAAGTGAGAGATCACCTACATGTTCCACCGACCTAACTGGAATGTGGCCTCTGGTAAAGCATTTGAGATATGAATTAACCCATGAAGAAGTATCGCTTCCCGGACCCTCAACACTGTGTGCGTACGAAAGGTCCGTATTCAGTAGAAGCTTTACAAACTGCACACGGAATGTACGCTCGACAGAGTGAGTCTCACCCCTAAAGGGAGATACTTGATGCTTGCCGAGGTCCTGTCGTTCATCTAGACGGAACCAGGAGTGAAGAGACGTCAGCTTAAACAGTTGCATTCTCCTACGGTGTGCAGTCTGTAGGCTCTCTCCTTCTTCCTCACTCGCATCAGTGCTTTCACGTGATAAACCGGATACATTATCATGTGCTTCATCTCTTTCGCTATCGTCCGAGCCAAGTTCACTGAGTGAATCAGGGGGAGTTTCTTCAAGTGGAAACAGGTCCTCCCAGTATCGTTGCAGATTGCCAGTTGTGGAACTGCGCACATCGCTATTTCTCGATCGTGCAGGAACGACTTCGATCTGCTGGGAGTCTCTCCCTCCTCTTTCCTCTGTCTGTTGGAAAATCTTTGGTTGACCCATCTTGAAGAACTGATGTTTCCGATATTGCTCGTTAAGCACATTACTATACCGTCGACTCTTGGTGAGTAAGTTTTCCCGGTCTTTGCGAGCAATAATGGAAGTTGCAGGAATATTTAATCGATCCGGCTGCACGTAGGTGGTGGGTAGCTGAGAAGTGAATCCCTGAGTGTGCAATTTGCGGAGCCGATCCATGCCCTTAGCGGAGTGATGTGAGCGGGAGAGGCTCGCGGGGATACTAGCGTTCTGTTCCCATCTTGAGTCCACTGAACCAGTTCGCCCACTTGCCGGATCTTTCGACCCAAGAAGCATATGTGGATCCATGTGAAACGTTTGACGCACCTTTTGCCGCAGCCGTCGAACGTAACGTCGTTTCAGGTGCTCACGTTTCTCATCTCTGAGGTACTGTGTGTAGTTGGTAACTGCATTCGACGGGCGAACAGGCGGCAGCTGTATTCGACTCATCTGCCCCGTGTCCCTGGCGATTTTTTTCTTCCATTTGTACGCCCTACGTTCAAGGTAGCCCTTCCATACCTTCTGAATTGGTATGGCTGAGTGTGTTTCAAGTGCAATACCGGGCTCGTCGGCCATACCCTCAGGATGACTTGATAAACCGCGAACTTGTAGCCACCACCAGCGGATCTTGAGTTTTGCTGCTAAGCATGTGCCTTGTTGCAAAATAGTTACCTTCTTCCACTCATCCATACGTTTCTGTAGTTCTTTACGAGCCATTATCTTCCTCCAAAAACACTGGATAACCAAGGCAAACCAGTTGTGTGCTGTACGTTTATCATTAAGAAGCCGCTTCAATAGTTTCTTCGCAAGACATTGCCGGACAGCACATTGTATCCGTATGCAGCTTTCGAACTCCCGCCTTCGTAGTTCCTCTTGTTCTTCCTGTAATCGTTGAAGTTCCAAATAAGCCTGATGTCGTTTCCATGCTACTTGGATAGTAGTGCTTGCACGCGATCGGTTACTCCAAGCATTACAAAACTTCCTTCTATCGCGAACCATGCGCACAAAGTTCTTAATCCTTTCCGCAGAACGTTCTCTGCGCTGTTCTTGTTCCTGGTGCTTCATTCGCATATATCGTTGTCGTTGCAACATACCCCGAAAGAAAACCTGCAAAGCAACTGCACAGACGTTTGCGCGCCTCTGCCGTAATACCAGTGCTTCCTTCATAGCTTTATGTCTCCGAAAAGCACACTGTATTACAAGTGCTGAGTGTGCCTCCTTCTTGTTTTGGGCCTTCAAGCGGTGCAAGAGAGTTCGGCCACGGTATCCCCGGTATATTCGAGTGATTGTCACTGCCGCACTCTTCCTGATCTCCTCCTCCTTTATTACGAGTTCCCGGGCTTTAGATCTCCAAAACCGCTGTATCGTGGAAGCTGCTTCATCCGTGGTCCTTTTACTAGTCAGAAAGACACGACAAGCGTGTTGAATCCGTTTAGCCGCTTCATCTGTCTTAGCGTCATTAGCCATTTTAGAGGGCGCTGTATGACTCTCAAGTGCTTCCATAGGAGTACCATTTTCCGCAGGTAAGCCTTTAACTGGAGACCTTCCATTTTCCATCACTTGTTCGAGGAGCACGACACCTACAGAACGCACTCCCACATCATCCAAAAGAAGCGCCCCCAGCTCTTGGAATGCATTACAACGCTTGAAAATACAAAAGTCAATTATTGAGGATTTAAAGTTCAACGAGTGCAAGAATCCGCCATGACTCTTTATTCTCTTCCGGTCAATGTCTAGGAGTCCCAGACTGTCACGTTGTGCAGCGATGGTCAGTTCAACTGCGATTGCCATTACAATAATCCAAAAAGATTCCAACGCGCAACAAGTGACACAAGCGTCTACATACTCTCATTTGGGATTTGGACAGAGGTGAGGCTACTAAAGTTCTTCGGAGGCTTCATCTTTTCCCCATGACCAGATTCCTCTGCGAAATCGCTTACAACTGGTTCACCACATTTCAGAGTATACAGTACTTCTCCTGTCTGCGGGTCTGCATTCCATAGCTTCCTCTTTGGACGTGCTGCTACAATGCTGTTAGACCAGGCACAGGCACCAAGGGGGATTTCTTTCTCCCGCGTCCCAACTTTGACTAATGATGACACTTGAAACCCTTTGGATTGGCTCGACACTTCGCCATGCAGTACATGCACCGTAGTCTTCGTTGACACTATCAGAGAATAGGAGGATGTCATCTCCGCAAAGACACAGCTTTTTAATTGCACAACCCGGGAACCTAGCTCCGTTATGACGCAGTTTTTCGTGTCATCTTTTGATATCCTAGATTTCACCGATCGAAAGAGCGAATTCGTTGCTTGAGGAAGCTGACTTGCTTGATGGCAGCAGACAGTACCAGAGGTACATCCTATGAAGAGGAAATTGCTGTCTTGAGCCCACTCTATATGGCTAATCCGTTCATGCTGCAAAGAATGTGGTCAACAAGTCAACTAGTGCAAATTGTGTCTACATTTACCGCACTTCATACTTACAGCGGTACATCTGACCTCGAACTTGTCCACAGCTTTGGACTCATTATTCAATTTTTCAGTAGGGAGACACGTTATCTTTCCCGTCACGGCTTGTACAGCTRCTARCCAGAGACCATCAGGAGAGACCCGTAAAACACTTATGGGCTTCGGATCTTGAAATGGAGATACTATGGTCATCAGATGGAACGAGACAGGTGGAGCTGCGTCGCTTTGCTTCTCCGTAGGGGGAAGCGCACGCCTGTATACGTGAATGCTCCCATGGTTGGATCTGCAAGGATCATACATATGCAACTAGTTTTTCTGTGCAATTCCTTCTGCTTCTTGTGAGGTTCACTCACCCCGCATACAGCATTTGTCCATCCGAGTCCACTGACGTCAAGAGATTTTTGGACTCCGTCGATCCTCCGGAAGCCGCATGTCCGCGGGCATCTTTCTTCCTTCCCAAAGGAATCTTGTGCACTCGAAGCCTGAGTCTCCTTAATTGCTCTATCCTCTGCTCTTTCGAGACTGCGGGGGCCGATACAGATAAGATGGAAGGTAATTCCTCTTCTTCTAGTCCTCCTCCATTAGCGGCCATTTTCAACCAGAGATGCCTCCTCCTGAACAACCACCTTTGGCTTGGGCTACCATATAAAAGTCGCTCTCAGCACTTCCACGGACTCATGCTTTGTGAATCATTGGAAGAAAATGAGGCCATTGTTCATTCAATTCACAGGCGCTAATTCTCCCATCTGTCTTCCAGAAGAGATACACATATATATACACAACATAAATACCCAATATTGAGCTAAACTGTGATCAAATGGACCTGTAGTACGGCCTCATCTTAGAGTCATCTACTCCGCAGAATGGCACGACACGACAATCTTTCCTGCTAGGGAGCTGGAATTGAGAATCAATTCAACTTGAGATTAGCAGGAAGAAGCCTCGAATTGATGTAACCAATAATATGTCTTCTTATACTTAATAAACTAGTGGATCTCTGTTCACTTGGTTGATCGCGTACCAACGGAAAGGAAGTCAAAGTGAGTGGACATAGCCACCGGTACCACGGTCGAGGCGGATCGACCTTGTGCTCATTACTTGAAGCTATACAACATCAAAAGATTCCAAATATCTTGCTCTTACCCACAATATTCTTCTTTTGGAAGAAGTTGTTCAAGTGGATTAACTGCCAGGCTCCCAGGGTAAGTACTACTAAAATAGAGAGGAAACTAAACAACATCACCCTCGTGTTTGTAGACTCTGTCGAGACGCGCGCAATGCAATTTTCTATCCATACACACAAAACGAAAGCAAAAGAAATCACCTACCATTCGTATCTCGATGTTCCTTTTCTCTTTCTCTCATATGCTTCTGTTCGTTGAAAACTTCTACTGCTCGATCCTCCAACTTCCTTAACTCTAACTGGAGAGCAGACAATAGGTATAAAGTTAAAGAAATGGATCATCAGTCCGTTTTCCCGAAACCTCGTACCTCTAGAGGCTTTAAATGTTCTTTCCTAGCTATTTCCCCGTAGTCATTAGCTTCCGCACCCGTCCTGAAATCCAAGGAGCAACGTCGTTGCTCAGGGCCTGCAACTCCAATGCAACCGTAACGCCTCCCAGAAAAAGGAAAGTGGTCTTGCACCAGCAACAAAACCTACCGTGATTATGGAAACAGAGTGTGTGCATGCCTTCCTTGGACGCTGTAAATGCCATTTTAGCTTTGGATAGATCTGTTCGAGAGTATTCGACAACACCGTCGGGATCAGTTGCCTGTGTCGATACGGTTCAAAAATCGAAAATGTAAGCACTCCGAATCGATTCAAACTCTTCTCCGTAGATTCATGATACTTACAACAACCATAAATCGCGATGGTTGGTCCTGAGGAACTCCAAGTATTTCATAGTTGGCAACAACTAAAATATCTTTATCCAGCATGTCCGAGAAGCACTGAGCAAAGCAAAAAAAAAGTTACAGCATTACTCCTTCCACACTGTGGATGCATGTCTCGAAGAAGAGGCACTTACCTTCTTGCCGGAAGCAGGTACATCAAACATGAAAGCTTGAGCGCATTGGAGCTGATACAATGCAACACATAGCAGTGTTGCTGCGCTTAATGATGAGCTCCCTCTATTAAATTTCATTATTATCGCCCTTCCCCACTTCCGATTCAACTCTTACACCATGCATCAATTTGAATTCTTTCATATATAGACGAAAACAATGCAAAAACAGTGTATATTAAAGCGTATACGCGTTGGTACAAGACCCCATACGTGCCCGAAGCAACAATCTTTTCGAACACTTGAATATTCCCGTCTTACACTCGCGTTGAGAGCTGGTTTGATGGACGCCAGAAGCTCTATACGATGAGAATCTAGTGGAAATAACGTATTGATCGTGTGCGTATGCTCGGAGGGCGTCGTGAATGGGAACGTGACGCTGAGGAGAGAGCAACAGATTGGCCGTGGGGAGAAGTTACTGGGTTGTTCAGGAGTAAATGAGGTGAATAATGTTGTCTCCAGTACTCCAGGCGCTCATCGCCACGATTTTCACGTATGCTCTCACTGCCGGAGGCTCCGCAGTGGTGTTTTGCTTGGATACGGCAAAGCACCATGGAACTGTAATGTCGATTGCAACCGGGTTAATGCTGGCGGCGGTCACGGAATTGTTATCGTCCTGCCTACATGAATCAGAAGACTTAGAAAGTCTCGCTTGGATACCTATAGCGGTTGGGTTTCTACTAGCCACGGTCGTATTATGGCTGATGGATAATGCGTTAAACAGAATAGGTCACACTCCGGGAGGTGAGGAATCGCCGGCGGACGACGGTGAACCACAGCAGGCGGAGGAGGAGGAGGAGCCACCACAAGACTATTATACACGAGTTTTTAATGGAACAGAAGCAGGTTCGTCTGTTGGTCAAGTGTATAACTATTCCCCTAAACTTAGGCTGCCCCCGTCCACAGGAGATATGAGCAGAGTTACGTACCATGAGTCACAAGCAGATGGAGTGGAGCTTACCTCCAGGGCGAATGGAAATGCCAAGGATGGCCTGGCGGTTGCTGCATGTGCGACAAATACTACTTTAGATACACGTGCAACTGAGCAACATACGGAGAGGACTACAAGAACCTTTTCTGCAGAAGACAACGACGTGGAAAGGAACCAGTTACTGGGAAGTCAATTGGAGGTACCGCGAGAATTTGATGACTCCGAAGAGGCGTATAGGAAGGCACGACTTCTGGTGTTCGCGCTCGCTGTTCAGCATATACCAGAGGCTTTGGCGTGTGGCGTGGCGTTTGCTGCTGCTACGCGCGCACAGACAACAGAGGACCAAGAGGGGGAAACGCTGGGGGCTGCTATCAGCCTAACTCTAGCTATTGGCCTTCAAGTAAGTATTGTTGCACGGAACACTGATATTAAATGCCTGAAGATTATCTTCTTTCTCTCTGCCTAATAACAGGATATTCCGGAAGGCATGGCGGCCGCTGTCATACTCAGAAATTTAGGTTGGTCCAGAAAACGTTCATTCTTTTTCGGGCAACTTACAGGTATTGTCCAGCCAATATCTGGGGTAGCTGGTGCGGCCGCTGTGTTGCTCGTAAAGACAATCTTGCCCTACGCTCTCGGATTTGCTGGAGCAGCAATGCTCTTTGTAATAGTTAAGGATATGATACCTGATGTCTTGGAAGATCATTCCAGGCGTATGTATCACACAGTGATCATTATGGCATCGTATGTTGTTATGACGACGGCGTCGATAATAATGGATCACCTCAGGATATAGATGGGACACAGAGAAAACTCCTTTTCGCGTATGGTTATCCACCCAGACACTTAAGAGCACGTGACTCAATCATTCCTTGTCTAGCAATTTTGGGCCCGCGATAAACAACATCGAACTGTAACGTACGAACTGTATACAAACACCACAAAATAAGTACGCTTATGTATATTTTTAAGGCTAGAATCGATGCTATATTCAGAAAGTTATCTTCTGTATTCAACATCAATAACCTTGCCTAACATAACCACAGCGTTAGAATCCATGACGGCAATACGGCCAAGGCCTTTGCAATTTTCGAACTTTTCCAAGAACAGGTCCTGCTTGGGTTCAAACACCACTTCGGCTTGGTAACCCTTGCTGATATGTGGCGGGTGCTCAACCTTGTTACCTCCGGTATGCTTCTTGTGGAGACCCCACTTTATTTCGTCCATTCGGCATGGGCACTTGGCCTGACGGACGTACACGATCGGAGTGTAACCACCTTTTCCACCTTCACCGGCTTTCAGTTCACCGGAGTGGTTGAGAACCTCCACCTGCGCCGTGAATTTGCCAACACAACCATCGCCTTTGACAATGGAGGAATCTTCAGGTACCATGACTTCACCAGCTTTGGGTTTGAATTTCTTGTCTTTGGGAAGGTTCTTAACGTTAAGACCGACGTTGTCGCCGGAGCTTGCGGATTCCTGGTTCTTGTGATGCATTTCGATGGTATAGACCTTTCCTTTGGTTCCGGAGGGGAGGAACTTGACCTTGGTCTCGGGCTTCAAAGTTCCCTGTTCGAGTCTACCGGTGACAACATCACCGATACCGCCGATGGTGAAGACGGAGGACACAGGCATGCGCATCTCAGCATCCCTGTTGCGCTCAGGTGGTTGAATGTAGTTGCTGAGAGCATCGAGGATGGTCTTTCCGGAAACCTTCTCTTTCTTGGCCTTTCCGTCAGCGTCTTTCTTTTTCACTTCGGCTTCCCATCCTTTGAACCAAGGCATCTTGTCGGATTCCTTGACCAAGTTCTCACCATGGAGACCGGCATAGGGTATGACCGGGATGTTCTCGGCTTTCTTGAAGCCGACCGCCTTCAACATGGAGCGCATCTCTCCTTCAATCTCGCGGAAACGTTCTTCGGCGTAGTTGACAGTGTTGGCATCCATCTTGTTTACCCCGACGAGTACTTGTTCAACACCCAACAACTTCAAGAGATGGGCGTGCTGACGAGTCTGTCCCTCCGATTTTCCGGCTTTCTTATCTTCCTTCTGGATGGCTTCTTCGAAACCACTGGCGGGTACCAAAACGAGTCCCACATCTGCCTGCGCACTTCCGGTAATCATGTTTTTCACGAAGTCACGATGTCCCGGAGCATCAATGACGGTGTAGTGGTAGCCAGCTTCCTCGGTGCCAGTGAAAAACTCCTTGACGGAGCAGTTGATAGTGACACCACGTTCTCTTTCCTGGGAGGAGGTATCCATAACAAAGGCGTAGAAGAAAGTGTCCTTGCCGAGACGCTTAGCTTCTTCTTTGAGCTTGTCAAGTTTTCGCTTTTCGAAACCTCCCAATTCAGTCAACAAACAGCCGGTGGTGGTCGACTTTCCGGCGTCGACGTGCCCCACCAGCACGATACTAAGATGATAACGTCCCATTCTATTGATCTACGTCACAACGGAACCAAATGCGCTCTGCACACATCAGAACAAACATATGTCAACACATTGGCATTTCTCCAGGCAATATTACGAAAAGGAGATCCGTTCGCATGGGAGAACATTCGAAGTTCGATGGTAGAACAGTGGTCGTCCTCCCCTGGACGCCCCCCTGAGACAGACCCCTCGGGAGAGACACCACTGACTCTGCGCGGCTCTCCCTTGTTTTCCCCGTAAATACCTTTTTTGCAATTTCCTTCCTGCCCCTCAAGGTCGCTACGCGTTAGAGAAATGGAAAAACCCCCCATATTTTTTGGTCGTATTCCTACATCGGTTGACTCCTTTCCATGCACCATTTGCGGCACATTCAATCATTACGGTAACTCGTCAAGGACGGTATATAAGAAAAGAGAGAGACAGCGGTGTCACTCCGTCGCGGGCTTTTGCCTTGTTGGAATGACTTTCTCGCGTATAAACCGTGCACCACGATTCTTTCGCTCGCAAAGCACCTCTCCTAATCACACACGAACATTTTAACGAGAACCCGGAACTTACATTAACACGACTGCAGCGTAATTACTCCAAATCCTCTCGGACGGACGAGTGGCGCCTTAACAATTCGGTGTGGTTATGTATTCTAGGACCGTATGCTGAAGCAGCGAAGCTTGCTGCCCAGATTCCGCACAAAAACTTCAACCGATGAGTCGATGATTCCTAGTTGCTGCGCTGGATGATGTCGTCATGTCGCAAGGTTCGAAAACCCTAATAAATAGAGGAGCACATCTGGGCGGTACGGTGCCGGTTCAATCCGATGGGAATTCTTCGTTCAAACGGTGTATTGTGCATAGCTGCTTCCCAGTGGTCAGCAGATCGCTGGCCGATTCTCCGCACACCAAGACAGGGACTTTGGGAGCATACGGAGCCCTGCAAGAATAGCACCCCACCTGCGATACCCTTGATTGATCTGACAGTAGCTGCGGTTCGTCCCATACCATATGTTGACGGTTGTACGCATACCTAGTTGAGCCATAGCTCAGCTATGATAGCTGAAATGAGTTCGTCAAATATACATACAGACGTGGGTCCACGAACTCCCAAACATTGTAAGCGCAATCAAGAAACGGTTCATCTTGCTTTTCTAGCGCACGTTTAACTTGATTACGGCGGAGCACTGGTGGCAGTCCGGAGCATGAGCCACCACGCCTGAGAAGCTCCTTTGCCTTTGAGGAACTTTTCTGGAAATTGATACTGGTGGGGAGGTTCTCCCTTAAGCATAGACGCACGTCCGCTTCCTCCAGACTCCTTCCTCGGGAGGGCAACGAAGTCCAAATGCCCACATCCATGCACTTCCCTCACCGAACTACGCTGCTGCATGATGCCAGCCTGCATCAGCTGTTGGAGTACACAAATAGATATACAGGGCAAAACTACATGTCTCCTCCCTTATTTGCATACTCTTTGGCATTGGGTAGCTTCTTCCATTCAAAGATAGGGACGTTGTAGTTTACAATTCCCAAGAAAAGGTTCCTTGGAAGTCGTACACGAAGCTCTTTCAACGGTATTGTGATTCTAGAGACACTTTCTCAGTTGTTGAAACGATAACTTGGTATCGTACAGCTCCCTATAGAGTAAAGCCAAAATGACGGCTACCCAGCAAGGTAAAAGCATAAAAATGCTTGCGATGAGCCTCGTAGTGGCTACGGCGGTGATGGCGACGTCAGTCTCAGCAGCGCCTCAAGAGCCACAGGACGATATTAACGTACCCGAATTCGTTCAGGACGTCATTGAGAAGCACCCAGTGGTGATATTCAGGTATGCCGAATGAAGAGAGGTCCAAAAGATTGTAATTTCTTTCACACACATACTTCCTCCGTGCAGCAAGTCTTACTGCCCCTTCTGCCGCAAAGTATGAAATGAGTCTTTTGTCGGCGATATTCGCATGGACGATGTTTGCTATATTTCCACGTTGGATGGTATGCTTGCAGACTAAGGCCACCATTGCGAAATACTCCCATGCTGATCCTATGATCCTGGAACTGGTAAGTGCACTTGTTCAGCGGCTAACCAATAGGTTCGTGGTAAAGAGCTTGGTATGGGCAACGCAGGATCAAAGCAACCATGGAGCCGAAATGCAGGATGAGTTACAGAAAATTACAGGACGTAGAACTGTGCCCCGTGTCTTCATTGGTTGGTAGTAGTCTCTCTTCTGTGTATGTTAGCGCTCGAGCCACTGACGTTTACTTACATGGTACACAGGTGGAAAAAGTGTCGGCGGTAATGATGAAGTAGAGAAACTTCATCAATCTGGAAAACTTTCAACGCTACTTGCAGACGCCGGAATCGTATCTGCTCATGACGATTTGTAGATGTACTTGGGATCATTAGCCCTGTTGCCTCGGTTCACGCTTTCTTTGACCGTTTAGCACCCTTGCGCGGATTGAGTCTTTCTCGTATAGACTGTCCTCTCTTTCGAGGACGTGTGGAAGAGGCAGCTGAAGCAGAGTCTTCCGCATCTGCGCTTTTCTCCTCTTCATCTTCTGTAGACCTTTGCAAAAATCGACCCATTCTAGTCTGTCGGGATTGTGTACCACTTTCCTCCCCGTTCTCGTCTATATCATTGGAGCTATCAAACTCTTCCTCTTCTACGGATGCCGTTGCGGCTTGCGTAGCTTTCTTTATAGCCTTCTTCTTTGCCTCAGTGCCTTGTTCTTTAGCTAAGGCCGTCGTCTGCAGGCAATAAAGAAAACCAATTGAAAATGCAAGTCGACTAGTATTGACGCAAACATACTAAAGTATCCAATTCCTGTAAAATAGTATCCCGGGTGTTAACAGAATTATTGCGGTGTAGGTGGTCTTGGACCTTCCTCAGATGGTCCTCAACGCATTCTGAAAACAAACTGATTTTTTCACACGCTGAAGTGCTGGCGGTAGGTATTCGCACCTCGTACCTTTAATGGCATTGAGCTCATTTCTATCGACATATTCTTCGACGGCATCTGCCATTGGAGCTCCAGGAAACAACGATAGCCCACTATTTTCCTCAAACATCTCTTGAACTAGCTCCTTGATGCTGATAGCCTGTTGCTCCGGAGCCGCCGGTTGAGTAGTGAACTTCGCCAGTCCTTTTCCGGCTTTGTTGGAGGCAGCAGAAGAACGACGCTTGTGCCACAGAAGGATGTCAGCAGGATTAGCTACACGCGATACGAATCTGCGAAGAAATTCCAAGCGGGACCTCCGATTGCGTTAGCATCCACCGCCAACAACAGGGGATCGGTTACTTACTGGCTGCCAAATCGTTGATTGTTTAGAGGCGTGAATCCAGTGTGTTCTACTCGGACACGAATCAGAGGCAATCTCATGTTATTAGGGGGCGTAAGGTGCTCTGGTAGCGCTTCAACATGAGAGTTAACCTCTTCAATGATTTGATCTACCTGTAACTTGGAATCAGAAACTTATAAAACTCGATATCGAGAAGAACTAGGCATTGTACACTTACTTTGTTAGACAGCAATTCTCGGACATTTTCTGTGACATTGGGATCATCCTTATCTAAATGGGGCTCCTCCCCCAAGGTGATATCAGTTAATCGAAACGGTCGAACACATTTCAATGGAATAGGGTTCACCTTGAAGGAAGTTTTGTAGACACTCAACAAGGCAATATTCTTATCTTTTGCTTCTCCTTCACTTAACGACGTTCTCACAGATGAACCAGGCTGAATAATTTGATACTTATCACTCGTTGACCACACCGGATCAATCAAGCATTCGTGCTCGTGACCCCAAAGTACCAAGTCCATGAAATCTGGAAGAACGGACTCAGGTAAAGCATTTTTTTGGCCTCTTCCTCTGTTTTCGCGGTTTTGGTGTACAGCTAGCATGTTAAACCAATCTTCCGTGGCTTCAGCCGGACGATGAAAGTGTACCTTCTTTCTCGAAAATAAATTGTATAGACGCTGGTCACGCATGGACCCCATGCCGTATAGTGCAAATTTTGTTATTCCTTTTTGCAGAAGAATAGGATAGATGTCTAGCTCTTCCACGTTGGAGTGACGGCCGAAATAATTTATTAAGTTCGTAACTTCCAAGATATCCATTGCTGAGAGATCTTGCTGTCCGCTTTCCCTGCTGGGGTCGTCGTGATTGCCATGAATCGAGAATACGGGAAGTGCTATGTTGAAATTGGGGTCCTCGAAATTCGCACAATTGAAATGTTTGCTCGCTGCTCCAAAGTTGACGTTTTCATCACTGACAATCTCAAAAGGGATCGGATCGTCTCCTAAACAATACTTTCGAAAAAGTTCTATTACTCTGTACATTGTGTTCCTAGACGGCTTGTTTTCATGGAAAAGGTCCCCGCCGAGCAAGAGGAAGTCTACTTTTTCCTGGCGAGCTGTTTGTAGAATCTCTTCCAGAGCCGAAAAAGAATCATGGCCACGGACGTGGTCACTTTCAGCATAGCCCACATGTAAGTCCGTAGCCAGCAAAATTCTCAAGGTGTCTTCCCTGGGTTCCGTAAATTGCGCAAGCATAAGTCATGTTCATAATTCAAATGGAAGGACTTGAGCACTTACGGTGGTGGTTCATCTCCATCTTCCTCACTATTGTTGACATGCGATCTGTGTACAACTTGATTTGAAGTGGAAGATCCTTCTCCTCCGTCTGCATCTTGTTCCTGCGCCTCTTGGGACGCTATATCATGATCATTGTCTTCCTCTTCGTCGTCCGATCTTTGACTAGCTCGAGAGGCTGTCTTCTTTTTCTGCCCCTTCTTGCTTGCTGACGGCATTGTTGCAAGGTTCCTAGTGCACAAATGAATTCTTTATCGTAATACCCTCAATAAAAACCTGAACGTTCTCTTAATGACACCATATACATGGAGGAATCGAGCTCACTTCCTCGAGGCTATTTGAATTCGTATAGCTCCAGGGAGGAGTCGCTTAGGATTTTGTACCAATAAAAACTAATTCACGACCATATCGTCAACAAAATAGAGAAGAGTTTTTCAGTGTAATGTATGTACCTAACAATATCATTTGCTATGTATATCTATTGAATTCGAAATTCCCCTAAAACACTACTCAATGCGTCAATCATTCCTTGGAGTTCTCGGGGCCCTGAAGTGCCTTCATCTGGGCCACGATCCAGTCAAGTTTAGAAGAAAGTTCTTTCTCACCATCTACTTTGGAACGTTCGTCAGCATTCAACTCTTTGCCGTCGGCGTGAGCCTTTTTAAGATTATCGATCTGCTTAAACTTCTTTGCCAACTTCCTCCGTTCTCGTCGTAACTCGTCCAGTGTCATATCCTCGAGTGCTTTCTCGCTGCGAGAGCCACCTGGTGTAGTCACACTTCCTTCGCCATCGTCTTTGTCGTGTGCATCTTCCTTGGCTGGTGCTTCAGCACTAGTAGCTGCCCCCTTGTTTTTCTTTTTATTCTTATTTTTTCCTCCCTTCTTCGGGGCTTGTGCTTGAGAGGCAGGCATACCTGGAGGAACGTTTGGCATTCCGACTGGAGTGCGAGATGCAGCAGCACCAGACTTATTGCTATTACCGGTTTCGGAACCGCTGCCTAGCCGAGCGTCTGCCATCATTTGGCTCACTAATCCGGTACTTCCAGGAGCGCGATACACAGCTCGCGGCTTGGCGGCTCCAGAAGAAGAAGCAACATCCTTCGTGGCTTTTTCTAGCGCATCCGGGGAGGCGGGTCTATCGGGGTACGTTCCCGCTGGAGCGGGTCGCCATATCACATCATAAAGTACTTCATGTTTTTCATGAACGATAGGTCCCTCTCCTGTATATCGAAAAACCTTGAATCCGTTGTCGACCTGCAATCTCGGTCTAGTGGTAGTAGTCATAAAAAAACGCCCGTCAGGAGACCATATATCTGGCCACGAAGAATACATTGTGCAAAGTGAATCACTATTGAAGGCAGTAAATAAGAAAAGGATAAACCTACGTTTTACGGTACAAGGGGCTGAATTTGATCCTAGCTTCTTTAGACTGTCCCTATCCCAGAAGTCCACCTCCCCCGCCATATTTCCGAAGCCTGCTAGGACAAAAAATCTTCCAAAGGGATTCCACACAACCTGTAGCGAACAGTAGTACAAATCCAACGATAGAATTCTTCGGCCACTAAGAAAACTAGACTCACGGTGTTTCGGCTGGCATCTCCAAAATTATGCAACTGCTGGCCCTTGCGATCGAACAGCGCTGCTTTTGGAGGCGATTTCCCAGCTATAGCAATAAACTCAGTTCCTTTCGGGGACCATTGCACGTCATGGACTGGTCCTTCTTTAGGTAAGGGTACTTGCATCGACACTTTCCCATCCATAGTAAATAAAAACAAGCGGGATTCTCCATAGTAGCTGTCTGATGTCATTTCCGTCGACAATAGCGCGAGAACGACTTTCCCATCCGCAGTCCAGTGAAACTCCGCTTCATCTAGCTGCACGAAAGCGCATACACTGAAGCTTGCTAATACATTACATCACGGATGCCGCAAATAGGCTTACTTTGGCAAAGCTCTTGGAGGCTATTACTTCTGCCGGGGAGAGATGAGGATACTGGAAAAATGATACGGCAGCAGGTCGCGAGTTGCTAGTTCCAACAAAAACACCTATTCTGCAAGCGCCGAAGACAAAAAATTTCTTCATATTAAAGCTGCGATGCCCTTACTACACAAAAAATGCATATCATACCCATATTTTGGTCCTTTTCCTGGGGCGATTGATGCTTGTTTAACATTCGGTAAATGTAACCGATTAATGACAGAAGTGGACATTTCTTTTCCATCAAAAAAATGTACTTCGTTATTAACGCATCGGCAAGAAATACATTCGTCATCACTCCATTGTAATGTGGGCCACATTTCTTGATTCCTGTCTCTTTGGTAGAATCCGCAAACGAAGGACCCACTCCTCACATTCCACACATTAAGATTAGCTGCCACACCAAAAACAGCGATCCCAGGAAGTGATAACGAGAAATGTATGTCGTTCTAAGAGCTGCAGTGACTTACTTTCGTCTCCTTTCTTGCGATGCCAAGTAACCAAGTACGTATTCAATGGTGAGAAGTGAAGCGCAGTCACATTACGCTGAGTAACAAAGATCTGAGGAGCCGCCGAGTCCACATGGTAGACAATCACCTGCTCTTTCTCCGCTAACGCTAAGTATTGACCATCTCTCGAAAACATAAACAATTCACATGGCGGTAAACCTGTTAAGTGTTTCTTAGGAATCACTTCATAGCCGTCTCCGGAAGCTGTCTTTCTCGGTCCTTCAACCAAGCGGCTATCCTGTATCCACGCCACAGCATAGACGCAAAGTGCACATGGGGAAATAACTGAAGCCATGCGTAAGAAAGGTAGCCTACCGAAGGTGTACGTAATGCAATCTCCATAATCTTTGTGTCCGATGGCTGACTCTCCTCGGGGTTTCGGCTCTCTCTACACGAATCCAATACTATCAAGCACCCAACGAAGCGACAACCCCTGCTCACAGGGACTAACACTACTCTAGGAAACGAACGAACTATACACTACCTTCATGTACAGCTGCAAGAACGTATAAAGGAGGAATCGGGCCTACGCTCTATCTAGAAGAAAAGATTGTCGTTTATTGATTGGAAATTTTTTGAAACTGTGCCACTTGTACATACGTGTACAACCGTAGTAGTCAGTCAGAGCACATCAAATGGTGAACGTTTGAAATTCCCTAGTATCATCAGAAAACGCTGATGGGCCATGCTGCTCGTGCACTCGAATCGTACAATGTGGTTGTACTCTTAACCAGGAGAGTACGCCGATTTCGTATACGAATGGTATTGAGGGTGTTGCTCCCCTTGTCCATTTGGATCAGAGCTGGAACTTGGCATACGTGCCGGTTCATACTGAGGTGGTTGTCCGCCATCCACTGCTGACTGCTGAAGAGCTTGTGTCCACTGCGCGGGAGGAGGATATGCAAAAGGATACTGCTGCATCACATACTGTTGTTGAGGGACGGAAGGATACATCATATATTGCGGCTGTGGCGGATGCGTCTGGGGCTGCATCTGTGCCTGCATCATAGCAGCTTGATGCCACTGCTGCTGTTGAGGTGTTAGCATCGCTCCTTGCGGAGGGACTTGTGGAATTCCCGCTGGCACATGTGCAGAATGTGGATTCACAAATTGCCCTTGTGCCGCGGAAGCTTGCATGATGGGAGACTCTTGCCACCCCGCTGAAGCCTCTCCCTGATGCACCTGGACCTGCGGTGTTCCCGCTGGATCATCCCCTGGATGCTCCCGTTTCTCTGACGCCCGCATTTTCTGCATGTACTGTGAAGCTTCCTCCTCGGGTGATTGTGTTTCCTGCTCTGGCTGATCATGGAGACTTTTCATTTCAAGCTTCTGCAGAGCGTTCCTCGCTTCATCATCTTGAAGACGCACTCCGTTGCCTGCGTCTCAAACAGTTCAATGAAACCAGATGATTTTAGCAGGAAACCCTTGGGTTGTAAAACAAAAACATTGAGCGTACGTTCTCGTCTCGCTTTCAAGAAGTCGTTAACTGCCTCCTTGGCTTCCTCAACAGAACTCGTC
Source organism: Halocafeteria seosinensis (assembly GCA_001687465.1). Taxonomy (NCBI): domain Eukaryota; class Bigyra; order Bicosoecida; genus Halocafeteria; species Halocafeteria seosinensis. The sequence continues at coordinate 3,841 of LVLI01000241.1, read as the reverse complement.
ATTCCACCGAAGTTTCGGATCTCATTCTGCTTTGAGTCTATATACTCGTTTGTCCAATTCTGTATCCCATTGGATACGTGTCAACCGGACGAAGGGAGTAGATGTCCAAGATAAGTTCCCGTGACTTACTACACCAACAACATCCTCATGCTCTTCCTCTTGATAGCTGCAAGGGTAGTGGTGTCTGATTTTCAGGCGACCCATCTCGTCGACCGCTGCAACCAGCTACACACAACAACTGATAGCTTGAGAACGTCCCTTGATATTGAAAATCACGTCGCAACATACAGTGTATCTGCAATTGGGGCAACTCGCGTTACAGCTAAAGCACGCTGCCATACACACAAGAGGGCATTCCCTTACATCAATGGAGCACCCCAAGGCGAGATAACAGCAGCCAATACAGGGCCATGGTAAAAGGCAGCAGTAGATTGCCCACTTCGCTGGTTTATCCACCCAGGCGACTTCTTCATTCACTTGCTCTGGCACCACCGTCTGCAAAACCTCTCGGAGTTGGCAAGCCCTTTGTATACACGATTGCCTGGATTAGCACGCACCTGTTGGCAATCCCAAGGCGGGCAGAGTACTTTACAACATACCCACTTCCCGAATTGCTCGCTGAGCTCTTCCCCTGCCATAATTGGCTGCCGTTACAATGCGCAGCCATGAGATGGTCGCCAGTGTTGGTGAGGTACACGTCTTGCACAACTACGTTGTGCAATTCCTGCTGGGCTACAATTTATTATTACCGTGTGCACCGATTCGCTTATATGTAAAGCGCGGAGAAAACGGTGGGACAATATCAAAGGTATACGGATATTTTGTATGTGCTGAGTCAGCACTGACAGCACTTCTGATCCTTATTATGGGTGTCGAACACACTCTCATTGCTGCAGTGCAGCCGCCAGTACACACATCAACTGCACGTCGCAGACGGGAGGGTAAGCACTTTGTGTTTACGACTCATACAAAGGGGCCTATGTCTCTTTCTCACAAGAATAAAACGTAGGACGAGATTCACTTTTCGAAAAGGGGAGTCTTCCTGCTGAGCAATCGGGTACACGTCCGTTGTAATTGGATGCGCTGTACACTCGAAGACCCGCAAAACAATAACACGGTCGATTTTCTGTATGGATTGTGCAGGTGCTATGGAAGGCCTAGGAAATAGAGGTTATCTCGGGTACCACAGTGCCGGTGCGGTAACAGTCTCGAAATATGTGAAACGGAGCGGCTCGCCCAGCCGCTGCTGGAACCAGTGGGTGGATCAGCCAGAATGGAATGGATTAGCACGCACCTGTTGGCAATCCCAAAGCGGGCAGAGTACTTATAACATACCCACTTCCCAAATTTGCTCCAGCCAGATGAACAGAGAATGGATCTTGGTCTTGTGCAAATGATTGTCCTTTAGACAAGGTAGCCCTGAGTCGTCAACCCCAAAACCACTACCTGGTAGAATAGCGTGTACACCCTTGAAATTCATACTGAGGAAAGTTGCTGAGGAGGATAGGGATACTGTGCCTGCTGTGACATGGCCTGGTGCTGAGGACCAGCCATGAATACTGCATTCTGCGGATAACATGGCGCTGACTCAGGATGCTGTTGCGGCGACGAACACGTGTGCTGATGCGGGAATTGTGGAGGAATGGCCGCTCCTGGTTGACCCGACTGGTATTGTGCTTGCATATGCATAGGCCCTCCATGTGTACCAGCTGCTTGCATAATCGGAGACTGGTGCCAGCCTTGATGAGGAGGATGCGGGTACTGCGGCTGTTGAGCACCCATAGCACTCATTTCCAGCTGTATTTTACGAGGGTTTTCAAGTAGAACACCCGCCGCTGTCGAGGATCACCCAGAACAATTACGAGCACTGTCCCTATGTACAGCGGAAAAGCATTTTGTAAAGAAGCTTACCCTCTCGTCGATCCTTCAAGAACTCGTTCACCGCACTTTCGACCTCGTCGAGCGGTCCAAGCACACTAGTGGGGAAACGTGTCTTTGGGGCATTTTCCGATGTGACATACTGCTTCATATAGTTCTGGAATATCCAAATGCCAGTATCATACACAAAATTCCAGTTTTCGCTAGACAATTCTAGCGATACACGGGAAAATACATGCATCTTACTTACAATACCAACAATATCTTCGTATTCTTCGGCAGATTCCCCGCATGTAGAATGATGCGTTACTTTCAAGTAGCCGTTAGCATCCACAGCTGCATTGGAAAAGAACTACTTCGGGAAGGTACCACTTCCAAAGGTGCCTAGTTGACAACTCACAATGTATCTGCGGCATCCTGGTAAATAACACCCGCGACGGCATATCTTAAAGCGGTTCAACTTACCTCTATTGAAAGCCATGGAGCTGCACAGCACAGGCCAACACATGGAAATGGAAGGGGTAAACAGCATAGGAAGCATTTATTGGGTTTCTTTACAAATGACACTTCATCGTCAAGTTGATCCGGCAAAATTGTCTGCAATGAGAATTCCATGGGAAATCACCATCCAGCTTGGATTACTCGCGCAGCCTATACGCACCTCTTCACATTCCCACAGTGGACAAACTATGTGGCAGCAGACGCATTTGCCATATTTCTGTCGTAATTCATCGCCTGCCATAGTCGACACGCATTCATGAAGCAGCGTCCAGGGATCGAATCTCAATGCAACAAAACGAATATTCAAGCATTCCGGGGCGGACATTGAATGCATGAAGAGATCGGTTGTGTGTACGACGACGAATATCAAACCATCATCTCTACGAAACTCTCTGCTGGAGTCTAACTTACCAAGCGGTTGATCACCAGAAAGCGCCGCACTGGTGAAGGTAGTCCCGGTAGCGACCAACGCGGTTGCAGCGAATCGCCAGCGAGTCGCCAGCGACCCCAAAGGCTCAGCCGAGAACAGGCCCGTCCACCTTGCACGTCGCCGAGATTGAGCAATTCACCCGATTACAGCAACAAGGTCATACAGCTGTTCGACCGCGAGCAGGGGCATCGCAGGTTGGTCTTCTTCCCCTCTTTCTTCATGGAGATGAATCGGAGACGACTCACACTCTTGAGCGCCTCCTTTGGAACTGCTGAGAAACCAGAATGGCACCGTTACCCCGTTCATGAGACATCCTTTCTTGTGGACGTATAATGCATCAGTTTTCCTGCGGCATGCTGTCGGGCGTCATATGTGGTGTGAAGCTCGTGAAGAATGAGCCTGCGATGCCCCTGCTCGCGGTCGAAGAGCTGTATGACCTTGTTGCTGTAATCGGGTGAATTGCTCAATCTCGGCGACGTGCAAGGTGGACGGGCCTGTTCTCGGCTGAGCCTTTGGGGTCGCTGGCGACTCGCTGGCGATTCGCTGCAACCACGTTGGTCGCTACCGGGACTACCTTCACAAGTGCGGCGCTTTCTGGTGATCAACCGCTTGGTAAGTTAGACTCCAGCAGAGAGTTTCGTAGAGAGGATGGTTTGATATTCGTCGTCGTACACACGACCGATCTCTTCATGCATTCAATGTCCGCCCCGGAATGCTTGAATATTCGTTTTGTTGCATTGAGATTCGATCCCTGGACGCTGCTTCATGAATGCGTGTCGACTATGGCAGGCGATGAACTACGACAGAAATATGGCAAATGCGTCTGCTGCCACATAGTTTGTCCACTGTGGGAATGTGAAGAGGTGCGTATAGGCTGCGCGAGTAATCCAAGCTGGATGGTGATTTCCCATGGAATTCTCATTGCAGACAATTTTGCCGGATCAACTTGACGATGAAGTGTCATTTGTAAAGAAACCCAATAAATGCTTCCTATGCTGTTTACCCCTTCCATTTCCATGTGTTGGCCTGTGC
>LVLI01000240.1:0-49119 GCA_001687465.1 Halocafeteria seosinensis | reverse complement strand
CTTTGTAGGTTGAAGGTTCTATTATTAAATAGATTTTGTTTAACCCTTTTATGGTTTTCTTCTTTTAGTGCTTCTTTCGGGCTCATCTCTATTGTTTCGTGGTTTGATTGATTATAATTATTAACTATCTTGTTTACTGTCTTTTGGTCTATGATATCATTTAACATTCCCATTTTTCTTAACCATCTCTTAAAGCTTCCATTAAATCGTTCTACTACACTATTAGATTGGGGATTTGAAGCAATACTAAATATTTGTCTAATTCCTTTCTTCTTCATAAAGTTTCTTAATATTCCATTCTTGAATTCTCCTCCATTATCACTTAATATTGTTTTTGGTTTGTATCTTTTCCTAGTTTTACGTATTTTTGGTAGTCTCATTAGGATTTTATTTATTCCTCTCTTTACAGTTTCAGCATTCTTATTTTCAATGATTTCTACATAAGCCATCCTTGTGAATACATCAATTAATACCAGGAAGATAAAATCTCCTAAACTTGATAAATCCATAGCCATTACATTAAATGGTTGATTACTATTTAAACTTCTTGTTCCCTTGGTTGAATTTGGAGGTGGTTTAGTTAATTGGTGTAGATATTGCTTTTTTAACCAGTCATCCATTTCATCCCTTGTTATCTTTATCTTTCTATCCTTGATAACTTCAAATAGTTTATCTCTTGAAAATAGGTTTCCTTCATTGTAATAAATTTTATCCATTGTTTTCTCTATGCTTTTCTTCTTTGTAGACATTCCTTATCTATTCTATAATTTAAACATCTAAAATAATTATCTATAGTATATCGTATAAATGGACGAACTATTAAGAACTAAATTATCTATTAAAAGGAAGCCCAGCACTGTTAATGGATATATGAATATCCTTAAAAAATTATCTACTGAGTGTTTTACTTGTAAAGCTATACCTTCTACTTTTGAAGAATTGATAAATGAATTGTTTGATAACAGAAATAACGTAATTATCCATTTACAATTGAACTATTCTAGAACTACCATCATAACATATTTGAGGGCTTTGTTGGTCATTACAGAGATAACTAAAGAAGAAATTGATAATGAAAAGATTAATACGGTATTAGAACTCTTTAGGAACTTCGACCAGAAATACAAAAGAGAGAGTAATGAAGAAGATATTTATAAAGAACCTACAGAGAAGGAATTAAAAACTAGAATACAACCAGAAGACATTAAAAAGAAATTTGAGGAGATTAAAGAAGAGTTAAAGGAAAGAGATAGAAACAATGAACCTTTTGATTATTTGAAATGGAAACGTTATTTAATCATATCATTCTATTACTTCCTACCACCTTTAAGAGGTCAAGAATATTACAGTGTGAAAATTTGTAATTGGAATAAAACTAAAATACCAGATACAGGAAATTATATGGATTTGGATAATTGGAGGTTAGTTAATAGAACTCATAAAACCAGCAGAAGTTATGGAGAACACCAGATAGATATTAACAATACTGAACTACGATATATCATTAAAAATTATGTTAAAAAATCAAATCTTAAAGTTATTAAAGATGGAGACTATTTATTAGTTGTAGACTTAAAAGATAGTAAACCAGTAAATGCTCGTTATTTTAGTGATATCTTAGGAAGTCTAATTGGTAAATCCGTAAATGAATTACGGCAAATGTATGTAAGCACCTTTTTAGATGAAATGGAAAAAAAGAAACATAGTAACGAAATTACACAATCAATATTTAATAAAAAGAGGAAAGAACTAGCAAAATTTATGGGTCCAACATTCTCCCTTATCACTTTTTTCATCCCTCAGCATTAGATTCCACCACGCCACTGTCTCGATACAGTTTTCGGACGCAAACTGTGTTACCTACTTAAGAAACAAGGCCCTCAAAGCTCTTCCTAGCTGGCAGGCCATAACAATACACACTACTACGATGGCTTACCTTTTTCATCGTAGCAGAGTTCGGACACCAAAGAAGACAGAGCCTCTCTCAGCCGAAACAGTGCTCTCTCTCCTGGTTTCCCGTCGTTATAAATTTTACAGTCGTTTGCAATTTTAAACCATTCTTCAAACCTCGTATCCATTTGGGACTTATTCTGTACAGGGTAATGACCCTTAAGCTTTCCCTGCTCATAGGCCGTGCTAGCGCGGCGTCTGACAAAAGGAAACACGCCACGACGATTCTGATCCTCATATTACAGAGCAGAAACAATCAATGCACCATTAACTTCTTCTTACCCATAACGGTACACGAGTACATGGTACAAGTACAACAGTAGCATCATATTATATCCATACATGCATAATAGCACACACAGCATGCTGGGTGTACCACGAAGTTAGTTCCAGGACATTGTATTGGAAAAAATCTTGTTGTTGTTGGCTACCCACAGCAAGCATAGCACAACACCATTTCATAGTCCTATCTACTGTATGAGACGGAAGTAGATGTCACTTGGTTTGGGGGTTGAATTGACTTCGCCCAACGCAGCCAACCCCAAACCGGTTAGGTTACTGGAGACGAAGTTTGTCGCGGCAGAGCCAACGGAAACGACAAAACATAAAAGAACACGAAAATGACTGCAGAACCAAAGCCTGGATTATTAGAAGCCATCAAAGAGAAGTGCATTCCGGGCTGGTTCATAACGGGAGGGTGCAACGTCAAAGAGGAGGAAGGCAAAAAGGAAACCTTCGCAAGTAGTATTGGGAAATGTTTGGAAACGAGTGAGGACAATACGGAAAGTGAGGCTAATGGAGTTCTGGAATGGCTTCATCGCAAAAACGAAGATGGACAGCTATTACCGGTACAAGAGGGGCGTGCAAGACATGTTTTCCTGTGGAGAACCGGAAATTCCCGGTCTGGAATCGGACGGGATTATGAGTTCGAGTGCGCCGCCGCATTCGTTAGATAAAGTCTACAGATTTTGCCTATTGACTATGCTTATAAATACCGTAAGTCATTATACGCGCTCCCAAGAAGGCTTGCATGCGAAGCTCAACTCACTTCATTTGTGCTTCTCGAAGTTGGACTGGATTCCGCAGATATTTTGTTCAGGGCTCTGCTGGTACGAGACGACGACGAAGATGTGACTGATGGCCCACCGGCGGTACGAGACATGGGAGCCGTCGAGCCCGAAACTTCCGTCGGAAGCCGACCGTTCGTAAGTTAGAGTGGAGCCTATGACTTCGAGGGTGTGTATTCAACTTCAAATTGATTATCATGCTCACCATCTGCAATGATGGCAAAACTTAGAGGTGCAGTGTTCACCAAACTTCCTCGGTTCTATTCTGACGAAAGCATGAACCGAGGATGATCAAAGGTTACTGGAACTTATCCACAAAGATGCTCTGGAAGATACTTGGAATAGAGCTAGTATCAAATACAGGATAGCCACTGCAGTCAAAGTCGAACAAGAAAATGCAATTATACAGCCAACATAGGTAAGCTTTACAGAACTTACCGCCCCGTCGGTAGGGCATCAGCAACACGATGAGCCTCATCGGCAATGCTAGCGATAAAGACAGCGTACGCATCGACAAAAGAATTCGAGGCTCTGTTGATTTCTTCCGCCAGGGCCTCGGGAGGAATGTTGTAGCGCCGCAGGTTAGCATCCGATACAATGAATACAAATTTGCCTCCACTGGGGGCATCAAGAGCAGATGCTTCAGAAATAGCAGTTCTAGTTGCTTCGATAGTATGGTCGCCAGGCATACAAAATTGCGTATGTGCAACCATTGTTTGCAGGATTTCAAGACGTTCCTTTTCATTTTGGGGTGGGGAGCCATAGTTTACTAGCGGTATCTTCTCAGCGTCCCCACTATGTCCCACGATACAGTAGTCAAAACGGTCTTCAAATCCTGCGGAAGCAGCAGAAAAGGTAAAATGTCGAAAAGACAGAAACTCATTCGCAGCGCGCTTACCTCTAAAGCTTTCCATGATCATTACCGATGTTTCTAACAATCTGTTGAGCCGACCATCTTGGTTATTGAACCTGTACATACTCCCCGATACGTCGAGGACAAAATGAAGCTTGACTTTATTATTGCTGTGTAGATCTTCCTCGACGTCCTCCACCACGCGGCGTTTGTATATGTTTTTTTCCCCCGTAACTCCGTCAACTATCTTCGAGTCGTCCAGATCTCCTTGCAATTGATTCTTCTTCCAAACGCGTTCCTCGTTCTTCATCTCCGCAGCTTCTAAGACGTTACGCAGCGCATGGATATGGGCACCTACATGATCCAAGAGATTTGTGTACATTTCCTGGACGCATATCACCACAATATGAAATTGCCAAGGAATAGCTAGTACTTCACTATCAGCACCATACCATTTGCCCTTCAGACATTTTGATCTCGTTCAGCCGCTCTTTCAACGCATCTTGTGCCATTTGTTTCGCTCTTTCTTGTACTTCTGGGGGCACGTCCTTTTTAGCTTCTTCCGAAACCTGCAAACACTCAAAACACATTAATGAAGCTCTCAGTGTAATAAAATATGTTAGCAATCACCGCTGACCTGATGCACTGTATGGCCCTTGTCTAACCGATAGGGGCCGCCGCGTCCTCCAAGACCTGCAAGAACAGACGTTAGGATAACTCAAGATACATCGACATAGAAAGATACAAATCCATACCGGCAGTATTCGAGCCACCCGTACCACCAGCGTATGTACTCCCACCAATATGTTCCTCGTCATCTACCTGACCATGCTTGGGAGACTGGATAGGCGGGGGAGTAGAGGAAGATGGTGAGTACTCCTGGAACGGATTCCCTTCATTGTCAAAACGCTGGATTCGGAGGTCGTCGGAGCGAAGGTTCCAAAATTTAGATCCATTATCCTCATCTCCACCTTTTCGCATATCCCAGAGGCTCCTCATAAAGCCAAAGGTAGCCTGGGGCGAATCTGCAACTCGGAAGCCTTCTTCAGCAAATATATCCACAATCTTCCTGCGCAAATGAGGATCCAATGCATCGAAAGCGAGAACGTTCTCAAGAGCATGCGATACATTATCAGTCTCGAAACAAGACATGTGTTTGACCACCGCGACGGCTTCTCTCGTCGAATACGGATATGAAATTCCTCCTGTCTCGTGCTCTTCTCGGAGTTTGGAGAATGCGGAGGCCAGTCGCTTTAAAATATTTTTCTCCAAACGAGGAGCATAAGACTGTAAGAGTGATACCTCGCTCTCAATATCTGCATGTACGATAAAAAGGGAAAATGAGGAGTTAGAGGAACTCAGAAACGGACCAATATTACATACCTGGATTGTCGATTACATGAGTCGAGAAGATGTCTGCATGTACGGCCCACAGGGAGAGCAAGGTTTTGGCTTGTTACGGAAGAGTGTATCAACCGTTGTCGACGCACATACCTCCACACTCTCGAAAGAAATCATTACCGAGGAACGGCCAGCCAGGTCTGCAGAATTTGAACGTGGAAAGTATGTCGAGTAAAGGAAAAAACAACTGGCCAACGTGGAAAGCACATACCTGTTTGCCAGGACCCACAATCGGAATTGGGGGTGTAGCGGCACTATGTCTGCCTCCTCCTCAGAAGTATGATACCTGCCCTCATCCACGATCCGCCGGCCATCAGCCAATAACATTTGACCGTCTTCAATGAGACTCTTGACGATGCTAACTACTTCTGTCGGTGCTTTATCCGCTTCATCAAGAACAAGAGTTCGCCCTTCGCGAACAGCTCGTACCAATGGACTGTTTTCCCATACGAGTTTGCCGTCAACGAGAGCAGGTGTAAGAGTAAGTGCACCTACCGTAGAATCACGGTGTAACTGCATGTATTCCCTTTCTCCGTTCAGAAGATGCAGCATCTGATCTGCCAGCATATTTTTTCCAGTTCCTTGATTCCCGATAAGCAGAAGATGCTTCTCTCCAGCATTTAGATCAGCTAGCATGTTCATCAAATGCACCTTGTGTTGAGGAATGTCATAAAAGTGCGGGTGAGGAACCAGCTCGGGATTGGTGGGTCTGTCCAAGGAGTTGGTTTCAACCCTTCCTATCCGTAAAGTTCGTGATCCATCGCCAGCATCTGAATAATTGATTTCAACAACCGTCCCATCGGTCTGTTCCGGTCCACGCTTCGTCGGAAACCCAGCTTCGCGCAGTGCGCTATCGACTGAAGATTTCACGGAAGATGGAGAAAACCGAGTCAAGAGCAAAGAATGGACATCATCCCGGATATTGAGATTTGCTGAGTCGCTTTTTGAGTTCTTCAGGTGACTTTCGCAGCGTTTTCCAAGTTTAATCAGTTGTCTCAAGGACAGCCCGGACAGAGATTCCCGTTGATCCCGCGTGGAACTTGAATGATTTTTCTTGAGAAAAGAATTGAATGTGCATAACCTTGAAATAAGCGATTCACTTAGACTTCTACACTGTCTACTGAGTATAGCAGACTTCTCCTGATCGGGCAACTCATCGCCAAGCGTGTGGAATCGAAACATGCCGAGCACCTCCGGATGTAACCAAGCAATGTGATTAGACGAGGTTGAGCTCACTGTTTCCGGTGACATTACTCCTTTAGAGGGTTCCTTAGATAGTGCAAAAATTCGGAAAGACGGATGGATCGGTAGGATTTTGTTGGCATTCTCTCCAGCACCTACAGACCTTCCTGAGTCGTCAATAAACGAGTTTTCGCGAAGATAGTTCCACTTTTCTCGAGATACCAATCGGTTTCCATTAAACAGATCTAACTCCCTATCAACGCATAGACGTTGTAGCGTCGATACAACATCACCTGCCAAGGTGTGAAGCCCATCAAGCACACACAGTTTTCCAGATAACGCTGAGTGAACCTGTCAGGAGGGATTCAAGAAACACAGGTGAAACTATGGGCCCATATGGGCAAATATTATGTTACTTACCAACGGTGAGTCACTCCAGGTTGTATTTCCGGTATCTGGGTCTATTGCCCGTTTCTGTAAGAGATCACGGGCCGACATGTCAGCATAAAGGGGGATCAACTCTGTATCATAGCCTAATATTTCCGCAAAAGATTGGGTTGCAATAGACTTGCCGGCACCCTGCAGGATAGACGTTGACACTCTGTATTGCAAATGTTACGCAAGTAGAAACTGACCCTCACCGTCGTACCTTATCTCCTACGAGGCACAGATCGTGATTCATAGAGTGATCCTGGAGAAGGCGAGTGATCAATGCCTCAAAGCTCTCCGTAAGCGCGATACTACAATTCTGCACAGCGAGACTGTCCATGGAAGAGCAGTTACTTCCACAGGCAGCTTCGACGTCTATTTGCTCGCCGGTAGCTTTGCTTCGGAACCGAATTGTCGACAATCCTGTCTCCTGTGAGGAAATGGATTCAAGCTGATATCCAGAACTCTCAGAAGAAAACATCCCGGGAGCGTGTTGCCTTGCTTGGTCCCGCGTAACTCCTGCGGGCCTTAATGGGTTGACGCTGTCAAAATAGCACGATGTTCCACGGAGCACCTGAAACAAGTCAGTATCGAGTACTTGAGATACCTTATCCGAGAGAGAATGTGTGTCTTCCTTTGACTCCTTTGGCCCATCATTTTTTGATTGACTGAACGCATCGAAAGAACCGGCCCAGCCTGCTCCCCATCGTGATGTACTTGATTCCTTCTTTTGCTTGCGGGCCTCATGCTCCAATTTCTGGCGAATATGACGAGAGATATCATCCATGAGAGTGAACGGGAAGCTTCTGTGCAACACATCCCCTACAGCTACGGCATCATCAGGAAATACCGCAATCTGCCTCATTACCCCTTCTACACTGTGAGGCGGAAACGGTGGAAGCCGGCTGGATGCAGCATTTGTCAATGAATCCGCATGGAGCATGGTGTACGTCGCTTGAAAAGATGCCAAATTTGTTGAAACCTCTTGGACGTTGTCGCTTTGGGAAGGTAACACCGCTTTCTTGGGAGTGATGAACTTGGCCTGAAACCGTGATCGTAGCGGAGGGTCTAAAGGCTTCCCGGGGAATGGAGGACTGGGTAACCCTAAAGCAATCACACGAAAGTCTTCATGTACTTTCACTAGCGTGTGAGCGCCTACAGCAAGAGAGTCCTGAGTCGTGCCATGGTGCTCTGATAGTCGTTGCCAAGCCTGAGGGCTTACCAGGAATCGGCCGTCCTCGAGCGACATTTCTCTATTCTCCAATAGATTGTTCAGTGTAGGCAGAACGTTGCGTTCGGCCTTCTCAATTCCGTCAATGACTAAGATACGACCATTCAGGGCAGCCCTGACAGGAGCTTGATCAGTGAAGTACGATTCCCCCTTTTCGATTTCTCTCCGCTGCTTCAAATCACTGCAGTACGAGGAAGACATGCACGTCAACGTCAACCTAGCAACAGAAAGGCGGCCACGGAAGCAGCGGCCTACCTTTCGGTTGTATCTCTGGATAGCGAAATAAACTCTACCTCCCGTTGCATCATTTGGCAAAACAGTAATGCCAATCGCCTCCGATCAGGACCTGTAGTGAGCACCTAGGGCTAACCCCTTCGATGAGAAACTTGGCGAGCGAGTTGGAACCTTACCAGGAGGTCCCAGGAGAAACATGTCCTGTCCGAGACGATCCTTTTGTAGCATCCATCTGCATCGTGAAATATTCAAAGAAAAACGTGCATAGTGGCATGCACGTGAATACGGTTGGAATTCTTACCTCAAATGACTGACTTCTTCCTCCGTGAGGTTCCCCAGTAACTCGTCCGTATTCCCATTCCGCGGCACAAGATGGGGGCTGGCGGGAGCTTTCAGCGGGGCAGAAATGTCGCCGATAGCGATGGAAGAGGGCCCCTGGAAGCTCCTGGTCGTGAAATTTGCTCCAGAGCGTGTCAGAGACATCGGGGGTTGAGAGACCAGGAGCATGGAGCTCCTATACAGGCGCCCCCCTGCTCCATGACGAGTCAACAGACGGTTCATCACTAACCTATCAACCTGCTATCATGCTACATGCACTAACAACACCAAACACGATTCGTCTACTGTATGCGACCGCCTTGTGAACATGAACGGCTGACTGACTCAGTCACTGGGTGGTTCCATGGTGGAATCAGAGGAATGCAATGAATGGCCAGTTTCTCTCGTGGAAGGAAATCCACCAAATGAATCACCACATTCTCTGTTATAATGCCGCGCTGCAGGATGCATTCACCCTAAACGCCCTTCTTTGTGACTGCGTGGAACCTGGAAGTCAAAAAGTCAGTGTGGAAGTGGACTTCAGCCACCAAACTGGATGATTCAGACTGAATCATGATGGACATCGAAGTTTTCCAATGGACTCGATCGCATCCAGTGGAACCTGCATTACCATATACTTACCGGATGCTTATGTAATACCGGCCATTTCGCACATTTGGTGGTCCAAGCAGCCGTTAACAACTTCCAGTCGGGAGTCGGGAACTTTCAAAACAATAGCAACTTCGTCAAGTCCAAGCAAATTCCATGGTCTTGATCAAGTTTTGAGTCACAGTAAATGGAAAATATTCGACTCGAGTGCCTGTCTAAATAATGGCGCGAACTAAAAGTGCGCCTCGGAAAGGCCATGGAGGCCTCAAAGAGAGCATCAAATCGGGTGCAACCCTCGTCCTAGCGACGATTGGAATGCTCACGTTGACGTTATGGCCTATTTGGGTCGCTAACGACTGCTCGACGTGAGTTCTTCCGATCCAGTTCCTTGTATCACACTGCGTACGTGTATGTGCGCGCACTGCAGGGATCCATTGGACGTCATGCAAGTCATGCGAGCTGTATATCACGGCGAGGGTCTGAGGACGTTAACGCCCAAGGCTTCTTGGTGGCCTTTCGCAGTGGAGGAATGGAGTACCCCGGTCAAAGCGTACATGAATGTTCAACTGTTCCTCATCTTTGGCATTATTCACTCGCTGACGGCAAAGCCCTCAGCGTACAAAATGGGAAAGAGATATGCTGGATTGAGTGAAGGACAATATCGAGGAGTTTACAACTTCGTCTCGGGCATTTTATTTGTGCTCTTTATGGGCTTTTGGGTGCCTCTTCGCGGTATGTATGCTCATGGAGAGACCATGTCTGTTAGTTGTTGTTGGCACTACCTATGCTATCTCGTGCTGGTACAGTGACGATCTACGAGTTCCCAGTGGAAAGCGCTCTGGGATTAGCTCCCCATCAGCGATATGCTTTGGATTTGTTCCTGGCAACCTTCTTTGGACTGTGTGCCCTCGGTGTTGTTGCTTCATTTGGGTTCCCAGACTTTTTCGGATGCTCAAGAAAATCTGGGACAAAGGCTGAACATTCCAATCAGTTGCACACCACTGGTATCTATGGCTTTGTACGACATCCGATGTACACGTGCCAGTTACTGATGTGCCTATGCTCAACAAGAATAACGTTGGATCGAACCTTGATGGCTGTCTCCCTTCTGAGCTATTTATTCGCCGTTGGCTTGCCATTGGAAGAACGGAAGTTGATCGATCATTTTGGGAAGCAATACGAGCATTACCAAGAGCAAGTTCCCGCCTTAATCCCCTGGAACTTCCTTTATCGGATATTCACTGGGACAAACCCTAATGCCATAGGGGATAATATCGCAGAACGACGCCCGCAGCGTTCAGCAGCTGTGCTTGCCAATGCAGTTCGCCAAGCTGAGCAGAGCTTTACTGCTTCATCAAGTTCAAGTAAGAAACGGAGCACTTCAAGAACGCGTGCATCCACCCCAAGGGCCCCAAGGGCCCCAAGGAGCAGTCAAAGCAGCACAAGTAGATCTACTCCAGGGAGCCGCAGTAGGAGCGTCAGTCGGAAACGGAAACCCAAGAGCTAAGTTTGCGGTATCGAGAGAGACGAGTTGCCTTTGGGTTCTCATCCATTCACACACACAATACAGAATACCTGATCTGTTGATACACATTCTTCACGAAATATGAAAGATGTGTGCACCTGTCAATGTTTGCCTGTGGAAGTTCTGAAAGAAGAGGAATCCTTAGAGGATAAAGGCGGTAGGGGAGTTGTTGAACCCTTGTTGAGCGCTTCATTCCGGAAAACGAAAAAAAAAATGGCTACATTAATCAAAAGTTGCAAATAGAATTGTAGCGATTACATGAGTGTTAACTTCCCCTTGTTTTTTGGGAGTTTCAATCAAACATATACAGACAACCCAAAGTGCATTAATCCAATCAACATGAGTCTCCCGCGCATGAAGAGCGCTGCAGTAATGCAGAGGAAATCCAATCTCTCCTCTCCTACTGGAGCTTCCGACAGCAAGACACCCAGTCGAACTAAGAGTGCTTCAGCAATGAAATCTATTCCAGAGAGCCCTGTAGCCTCCCCACAGAAGCCTTCATCGGCAATGCCAGCTCGACGTAAAATCGCCTTCGAAGACGTGAAAAAGACTGCTGAGGCCGATGAAGAGACTGCTGTGGAGAAAGCGCCTACCCTCACACGTTCCGTGAGGCTCCCCAAGGCATCCTTTCATGCGTTGCCCAATGATAAGGATAAGTCGGAAAATGAGACGAAGAGTGGAAGCAACGGAAATGGCAACGGCGTCAAAGGGGCACAAAGCAAGTTTCCCAACGTCTCCTTTCGCGACTTCAAGCAAGTCCAAGAAGTCGGAGACGACGAAGAGGAAGAAGGTTCAAAAGTGGAGCAGAAACAAGCGGCGTCTGTATCAGGCTCATCAAAAGGAATACAAAAGAATGAATCTGGCCTACTAAAGTATTCACATACCATGACACCGAAAGAAGCCACTAAAGCTCAGCAAACGAGTGGAAATGTGGGCATTAACCTAAAACAGCTTGTACATAGTGAAATTGCTCCATCAGATGACCCCGGAACTGAAGATGGGCTCACACCGGGGATTTCTTTGTACGAACAGCAGAAGTTAGATAAAGCACGAGAGGAATTACCGGAAGAAGAAGAGCCACTATACTTTGGCACCATTGACTATCGGAAGTGGAGTCCGCTACATATAGCTACGAAATATTCCAATCGCTACTCACGGTTAGGTAGGTTGCTACGCATTGCTTTTGCTAATATACCCTTGGGATGAATCAGGTTTCGGATGATCGACACAGGAACGAAGAACTTGGTTCGAAACATGAAAACGAAGATCGAGGACCCCCAATACGTGGTAAGACATGCTCTAGGTTTGTCCACGTGCTTTACCAAGTACATCAGTTGGTTGCATTGATTGACCACCAGACAAAAGTACTCGCTACGCTAGGATTACTTGGACACTTCGCCACCCATGTCCAAATCATGCCGCATCGCGGATATTTGAGGGCTCCTCATCATGACTATGACAAAGTCTCCTCGATTGACGTCGCATTACAGAAAGCAGATGCAATAACAGCGATATTGCAAGCTCTAATGCGCTACACCGCAAACCGAAAGATTGCGCTTAGAGGTCTATGGGCGTTGGAGCACGTGGCCAACAAAGGTAAGCCAAGGTCTAACGCACCCTATGGAAGCAGCTCCCTCTGTGTATGCACCCAAAAATATTTGTGTTTTATCAGGAGACAGCAGAAAAATTTTCATCCTTCAAGGTGGAAAGAGTGTTATCCAAACCGTTGAAGCCATGCATCGAGGAGATTCGGAAATCCAGGACGCCGTTAGAATTCTTAAGAAGGAGCCCAAAACCGGGTATGCAACACACGGGTGTATCTTACAGTGAACTACCCTACCGCTTGGACCTCAAGATGGCTAGACTTGCTTTTAACTCTTCGAGACCCACATTGTCATGCAGTGCGGCTTCCATAGCCTTCTTTACCGCAGTCTCAAGCGCGTAATTGGGCGGAGTTTTCCCACATATGCTGGGAAATAATTCAAGAGCCTTTGCGTTCTGCTGTAAGGACCTTAAGATTTGGGAAACGTTTTCCCTCACTTGTACATCTTCAGTTTCAAGAGCCGCCGCAAGAGCATCAGCTAGCTTGTCGCTCCCACTGTCGCTTAGCTGCTTTACAAATCTATCCCGCAACGTGGAAGATTCTGCCTTACATAAGCCCAAGAGCACGAGAGTTACTTTCTTCAGACACTGGATTTCTACCTTGGAGTTTGCAGGAAAGCCTAGCAGCGATACCAAAAGCCTTGTACCGTTGTTGGCTAAGAATTCTTCTTGTGCTGCGGACAAAGAGCGGATGATGGAGCCTAACCCTCCAACTAGAGACCGCACTAGTTCCGTGAAAGATGCGTGATTTACACCATTGTTTTCCGCAGCGGTTATTGCTTCGTCCAATAAACGAATGGTCTGTCTTAGGACACCCGCCTGCACAAGTTCTTGTTGTGCTTGTTCATTATTCTGGGACGCACATTGCAGGATTC
Source organism: Halocafeteria seosinensis (assembly GCA_001687465.1). Taxonomy (NCBI): domain Eukaryota; class Bigyra; order Bicosoecida; genus Halocafeteria; species Halocafeteria seosinensis. The sequence continues at coordinate 35,843 of LVLI01000240.1, read as the reverse complement.
GACAGATACCGCTCAGGACTCTCCCGTCTAGCTTACTCGAGCTCTGAGTCGCTCTGGCCATTCCTTCTGGAATGGGGCACTCAGCGCTGGTATCGACACCCTTAACCCCTAATAGAAGCTGCAAGAGGGCCATTCCTCCAGAGTGTAACCAACCTGCGTGATAGGCACAACAAAAAGAAGTGAGCAAAGCAACGCCACACTTCTGGCGACATGTGAGGACAAACATACCCAGGGACGAATCGATGGTTTCCACAAATTCACACACTTCATCGCAGGCCTCCAAAGCTTGTCCGACAGTCGGTACCGCTCCTCGGTGGTGTGTAGTGTCCCCTCCTCCTGCTGCCGCGGGTACAGCCGGGGCATCTTCAGATGGTTCTTGCTTGTCTTGTTGCGGCAGGATTGCTCCCATTCCCACACTGCTTCGGTTCTCATACAGGTACTTGACCAAAGACTCCAGTGTCGCATGCGCTTTCTCTGCATGCACAAGCATTGCAACACGTAATACACACTTCAAACATATGACAAACATGTTTGATATCGAGTTGACATACCCAAGGTTTTGGCTTCCTCGTCCCCTAGTGACTCTAGAGCTCCTCTCAAAAATGCTTGCCTCTCCTGGCTCATTGGCTCCGCGGAGGATGCGGCAGTGTTAGCAGCTTGCTGGTCGCCGGATACGGCAGCTTGTGCCATCTCTTCGGGGTTGTCATGGCCTGAAGCCCTCAACGAGGTCTTGAGGATAGATTGTAGCACTTCCTGGGACATTTTCATTCACATGCACGCCAACCAGGCAGTCTCCAATAACACTGACACGACAATTGCAGTCCGTAGAATGCACCAAATCGATCCTTATCACTGCCAATGTCTCATGTGGAACAAGATCATGGAATAATGGAACAAGCCATCCTTCTTCAACTTGTTATTGGAGTGTACTTCAACAAAAGTTCAAGGGAGGAAGTTGCAAGTTGCAACAACGGAACAACACATACAATACAGTGCCATTGGTGCTGGTTGCATTTTGGGCCTGAGAAAGAAACTTTATTCCCATTCCCTTGTTCTGATTTTGTTTACTGTACTGTTGTACGTTTGGCACCGTCAAGCTGCGGAATGTCCAACAACGATAAGACGTGAACATATTTCTTTTCATGAATCACGGTACTTGTACTGTACATGCACGGGAAAAGGCAATGAATGAATAGCATATACATACATACGGTATACGTATGTACTCCAGTATGCTTTGCTTGCGCCGACTCTGTTGAACCGTCAATTCTTGAAATAAGTTTTCGGAAGGACTACACACTGTACCGTTATCTTATAAAGACCCGTTTAAATTATAGTTGAGAAACAACAAGACTGCCATTCAGTGTACCTATATACGTAATACTATGTATTAGTATTGCTCCTACCGGAAGTCTATGTCGACTGTCTAAGGCAGATGCGCGCCTTTTTCAGAAACTGAAAGAGTTAAGATCGACAGATAGCAGTAATAGAAAACTAATTGCAATTGGTCTCGTCTGTCTGAGGTGTTGAAACGGGCAAGCGCGTAAGATAGAAGTATGTGGCTATATTCATAACTGTCTGAACTGCTGAAACGGGCCAATGCGTAAGATAGAATTATGTGGCTATAAGGACAGTCGCTGGTGTAAAATATTCTCTTTGACACAATGATTACCACGTAGTGTTGGGGAGGTCGTTCTCTTCTCGGAACTCGGCATCTATACGAGCCAGTTCTTCTGTGGTTAGATAGTCTATGTACATCGGTGGTGCGTCGCCGAGTATCTTTGTTAGGTTTACTGATATCTGCGACCCAAGTGCCGCATAGTCATCACCAAATTTTACGGACGTTTTCTTGAGAGTTACAAAGTCTCCACTTGGAATGGGGAATCCTACCCGTAAGACATTGTTCAAGAGAGGCATAACAAGATATTCGATAGCAAAGTCAATCCCTTTCTTCAAAGCAGAGTAGTGGACCTTACCGACGGTGGAGTTCTCGAGCTTCAAATCACACGACAAATATTCCATATTGCCTGCGATGACTTGAGATGTTTGCTTCGTTGTAGTATTTTTCCTCTCTTCCACTGAGACCTTCAAAGCAGACTTCATTGGACACCCGAGGATAAAAGCACTTTTTGCACCAGTGCGAGTTATTGCTTGTATATCCATGGCGATAGGCATGTTGACGGAGAAAGAGTTGTCATTCTTTGACGATTGGACTTTTGTTCCCGGCTGGATCTCGAAGACAATATGGACATCATCTTTGGGATATACTGAAGGCATCTTTGGAGCAACTGCATCCCACACAGGATCTTGGGTATTCAGTTTCAAGGGGAAACTGGGAGGGACGTTACTGGGCCCGATAGTCTTCTGAAGTAGGCCTTCGGACTGGAACACCCAGAAGAAGCTCTCCACGGTGTATCCGGAAATCAACAACTGAAGGTATGCCTGTTCTGCCGTGGATTCCTCGTAGTTTGGTCTGAGCAGCAGTAGAGTGAAACGGTCATGCGAGTTATCAATATGAACATTATGTACTTACAAGGAAGGATGTTTGAACGGCGGCAGTTTCGTTGGATTCTCAGAATCCACGAAGTACCCTTGCAGTCCAGCCCCGATATATTTCGACGTAACGTGCGGTACTGACGTTATCCCCATCTTGACAGTTGAAACGTTGTACGGAGGAGAACTTATAGGGTTAACCACCACTGGGATTCTTTGCAGTGCGTGATTAACTCTGTCGCCAATGGCAGTTTTAAGACCCTTATTTACGGCCTCGCGGATGTGTTTCTCGATCCAGTGCTTGAATATATTCTTGAAGAAATCCAAGATGCCTCCGATAACACCGCCGTGTATATGTACATGTAGGTCACCTAAGCTAACATCTATGGTATCCGGATTAGCTTTTGCATGGCCGTTGTTGTCATGAGTTACTCCAACTACAAGGTTGGCGCCCGCACCAGAAGTAGAGGCCTCAGCAGATCCATGCTTGTGGGGGTGAGGCCAAATCGCGAGCTTCAACTCCCATCTGGCATCGCAGTGAAACTGCTATCATCATAGTTGAGATACGAATGTAGACCCTAGAAGCTCCAACTTTCAGTATCAGCTTACCTGGAAGCCGGAGACCGTTCCGTGCAGTTTGTCTTGCACCTTCATGTCAATGTTTCTAACGGAAATTTTGCTACATTTTATGTTGTATACTTTTCCTTTGATTTTCAGTTTTTCAAATGTCAGCTCTGGAATAGAAATCGTCGTGAAATACTTGTCAATGGCTTTCACCGCCGTGTCAGTGATCCAGTCGAAGCCACCTTGCGTCAGCGCTGTTCGAAACGCGGTCACCTGCGAAAAAAGTGCCAATGTCGGTATGATTCGACTGCACTAAATCTGCCACGCCATCTAATGAAGGCCTACCTCATCGTTAATACCGACCGTCTCCTGGCTTTCGGCGGCGGATGGCTGAGTTCGGGAATGTCCTCTACGGAGTCGGGCGGGATAAAGTGAAGCTGCTTCAGCATTCGCGTTTTGGGCCATCAAAAACACACACGCGAGTGCAATATGGATGGCACATAGTGTCAATCGCATACCGAGTTCCAAAAGGTTCGTATCGTATGCTCTTTCGGCTTATGGAGAAGACAGCAATCCCAGGATCAGCAGTGTCCGAGGTCTGGAGGTCGCGCCACGCTTTTTCGGGTACTTTATGGCGTAATTACACAATACAAACACCACACACTTAGTCATACAACGCCTATACGAGTAGCAGAACACTTTCTGATGGGTTCTAGGAGTTTGTCACGTTGAAGCTCCGTAACCCCGCCAGAGTTCCTGCTGTTCCTTCCACGAAGTTCACTCGAACGTCCAACTTCGTGAGCTTCACAACACAATCCCGGACCGTCCTCGGTGTTCTACAAGTGTTCCCGGAGTAGATACCCGTAAATAGTTGCAAAACGACTGAATTGAATTGGTGCAAGGAAAAGGAAGTCTTTAAGGACCCCGTTTGAGCCGCGCAGCTTAGAAACTGAGAGGAAAATACACGAACACATTGTGGTGCTTGAAGCTTAGCTTACTCACTGTGAGTTGTATCAAGACCGACTACCTTCGTAAAGATGCCCCTGTTACAAGTGGCGACCAACTCGAAGACGGATAATGTGGAAACCGTCATCAAGGAATGCACGGACCTTGTCTCGAATGTGACGGGTAAACCTGCAGATTTCGTCACCGTTCGCCTGGATACTGGATGCCAGATGGCCTGGTCTGGGAACATGTCTACAAAATGTGCCCATGCAGTTTTCAAGTCCATTGGGGCAGTGAATCCTGATGTGAGTTTATTAGAGACGACAATGACGACAAGCATGCACTAAATGAACTCGTGTGGGTTTGCCTTATCCTGCAGAACAACTCCAAGCTCTCAGAAGGATTGGCCGACATTTTAAACAAGCATTTTGGTGTCGACTCTGGAAACTACTACATGGAGTTCGTCGATATGCCACCTGATAATGTGGGCTTCCGTGGAAAGATATTCTCCAGACTCTAATTAACTCAAGTGCAACACTCCCTCCAAGGAGCCAAGAGCAATTGCAGACTATGGTACATGAAGCAATGTACATTTAATTTAAGGCCAACAGTGGGTCCACTACCACAGTGCGTACGAATGCACCTACACAGTTGCTCTAGTAGTCGGAAATATCCGCCGGTTGCTTCTTCTTTGTTGAATGACCACCCGAAATGATCCTCGGGCCCATGTCTGAGTCTGTAATCGTGCCAACTATCATACCGAGATGCTAGGATAACAGCCACAGTTTCACGTCTACACAGACAGCATTTGTCGCGTCTCGAAGCCTTAGTAGAAAATGGCGTACTTGTACAATATACTTGTACGTTGCCATTTGAATTCCAAGAGAACACTTGTACAATTACCACCGCGATGACTTTTGTTTTGCTCCAGCATCTCTGCATCCCCCAGATACCTAAAGTACGACACTGTCCTGCAAGTATACGAATGAGTGTACGCCGATAATGATGAAATTCTATGGGCCATGAATAGCGTTGGCCGCCACGTGGCCAACGTCGCAAGTGTGGAAGTGAAGTTCCAGATGCCGTATTACGACTCAGAGCACATAACCACAATCATTCACTACGATAGGGTTTGTTGACATATTGCAGTTTTTTTTCATTGCGTATTTGTTAGAAATTAAGGAGAATGGTCTCCCGTGGCGTCATCTTGCTTCTTGTGGTGTCGTGCGTTCAAGTGCAAGTAGGCGCTTCTTCAGGGTTTACCCATTACATAGCCGATACGTTGCGTATTCGGTCCCATCACTACGATACAAAGCTTAACAGAGATTCAGTGAATCGTGCCGGATACGCTCATGAATGCCTAGATAAAGGACTGGAGCGCCTGGCGTCCGTATTGGTCCCGGATGTACGTCTGTCAACGCATCATTACAAGCACATTCCTTCATTCATGTCCATGTCTATGTGCATGTGCGTCTCAGGATAAGTCCCTCATGCGAGACGGCAAAATCGGAGACTGCTGCTGCGATGCAGACACGGTGCAGAAGATGAACAAGGAGCACTTCCTGCCCACATTGAATGAATTAACGCAGAGGTACGGGGAAATGTATGCATGCTTGGCATATCGTGTATGCATGCGTTGGGCTGTCTCGTCTGCAGAGTGTATTTTCGCTTCTTTAAGGTGGATCTGTGGAAATCGTGCCCCTTCTGGCCGGATGATGGTCAGTGTGCCAAAGTAAGTTCTTGCGCTGGGAAGTTGGCTGTTGCAAATTGATCCCAGAGAACTGAGGTGTTACAGATTGACTGCTCGGTGTGTGTATGTGCTCCTGATGATATTCCTCGAGCTTGGCGCGGGGAGATTGAGCAAAGTGAGGGTTGAGAATTTTTTGCCGTGTTATCTATCCTGGATAAATTCCAATACGGTATCAACGAGTTGCAGATCAGAAATCATCTTTAGCATCCTGCCCTGACGACTACCTGAGTCCGTACGAGGAACATTTAGCCAAAATAAAGTCCAGTCAGAAGCAAGTAGGTAGAGATTTTGCTCATTGGGAAGTGGCGAAGAATCAGGTAGGTTGCAGTTTCATGGTGCGCTCCAGCTTCTTACTTGCGCGACTGGGACTTGCTATGCAAATTGCAGAATGCGTTGGATCTGTGGATTGTACAAGATGACGGATCACCCGACATGAGATATGTTGACCTTCATGTCAATCCTGAAGGGTACACCGGGTACGTAACCGTCCGCAATTCCACAATCAACACGGCATGCAAGATTATGTCCTTTCCGCTGTGCAGATACGACGGACCTAATGCTAGGAGACTTTGGCAATCAATCTACGATGAAAATTGTTTTGCGGGGCACACTAAGGACTTATGTTTTGAGGAAAGAGTTTTTTTCCGGCTGCTTAGTGGTCTGCAAACCAGTATAAACTCTCACATTGCACTGACAGTAAACGACGGCAAACCAAGTTTAGAAATGTGGAAAGGTAAGAGACAAGTACAAAAACGATGTTAAATATGATCTCGTGAAAGAAATATTTTATCGCTTGCAGCACGAGTCGGGAACCACCCGCAGAGGATACGAAACCTGTACTTCGCCTATCTTTTCCTTGTGCGAGCATTAGTCCGCGCGGATCCTCTCTTGCGACAGAACCTAACCTCCGGGAACGAAGATGACGACAGAAAAACTAGAGATCAAATGAACTCATTGTTAGAAATCGATGAGCCATTGATTGCGAAGGGGTTCGATGAGCAGAGCATGTTTAAAATTAAGTCTGCGGATTTTATGGCCGCGACACCCGAGCTTCTAGGGAGCCAAGAGGATATTGAAAAAGTTCAACGCAAACTGAAAGAAGAACTGGCATTCAAACAGAACCTGAAAAAGCAATTCCAAACAAAGTTCCGCAACATCTCATTGATCATGGATTGCGTAGGTACGTTCGTTGCTTCATTCTGCCGATCATCTGTCTCACCCCCCGCGTTACTCTGCTTACAATGCTATACAGGATGCGAAAAATGCAGACTCTGGGGAAAGCTACAGTTCTTAGGCCTTGGTACAGCCTTAAGACTCATGTTTTCAGAAGATTTATCTTCCGTAGAATTGGAACACAATGAGATTGTTGCATTAATCAACACTCTTCACAGATTAAGTTTGAGTCTTTCTGCCGAGGTTTGGTTCCGCCAAAGGGAAGTGCTGTTCGGACTCAAGCTAGCAACCGTAGGAGTGTCTATTAACTTCGTGGTTTCAGCTGCCAGTATTATGCTTTGGAAGCTGCTGATGTGGCGATCAAGAAGCAAATTGAAAACAGAATGAACAATCCTAACACTAAATAGGACAGCACTTGTTATTGTTTACTCTCCCTTTTCGTACCGGTCATGCTGCTTTCTTAAGAACTGCCTTCCCAATCTCTGTATTTTTATTGCAGCCACCGCGGCGTTGGCACCTTTCTCATACTCGGTGCGAGTCGAAGCGGCTCTACCAGTTGGAGTCAGCGTGGACTCTGGGATCTGGCTTCGAGGAGTCATCCGCACATCAGTGTCATGAAGAATGATAGGCTTGTACCACGAGCTGTGTCCTGTCTCTTCGTTGTAGTAGAAAACTTTTGACAAAGTTGGATCGAAAACTTTCACGTATTTTTGCTGCGCTATTCTTTTAGTTGTCTTCCGTGTTCGATACCCACGCCACAAAGCGGCTAGCTTAGTCGCCTCCACCGCTGTGTTGTCTACTGAGGGTGGCCGCTTTCGCCCCGGACGCGGAGTACTCTTACTTGGATCTCTTCTCATTGCCCTGGAAGATGACGCCACCGTGCCGAACAACTTTCCTCGGTGAACAGTCACCACACTATTCCGTTTTTTTCGGAAGGAGGTCTCGCGTGTCTTCACTGCTGCGGAGTCCGCCGTAATGGGCCTGACAGAAGGAGTTATATACTCTGTCAGGTTACTGAGAAATTCCCTACGAGCCTCCTTCAAAGCTGGAAGGGGCGGGGAAGGCAACTCTACCGACTGTTGTGTGTGCGTCTGTCCGTAACCAGGTAAGCTGCTTGTCGGAAGTGTTCCGTCCCTGGATTGCCGAAGTATTCTACTTACTTCGCAAAGCTCTGTGCCATCTACTCGGCTTGTTTGTCTCTCGAATCTTCTTCTCTCCATTTCCAGAATATACTGCTCATACAATTGCGGAAAATTTAACTCGTTTGAAACTCTCCGCATCCCCCTGATGACAGAGTCCAGGGTACTCTGGTGCTCGGCTAAAAAGGATTCTATCGCTGTTCGCTTCGCGTCAATGATACTCTTTTTCACGTAACGCTCCAAAGCCAGCCAGCAGTTTAGCCTCTTTTCTCTCCAAAACTTCTCGATGTCAATGTTTGATAGTGCCTCCGGCTGCTCCGCTACTAAACTCCTGAGAAACTGTTTGCTGATCCGAGCCTTGAAATCTGCAGATGGCTCGGTTTTCAAGGATTGTAGCGTGATTACACGGCCTAAATTTATTCCAAGATGCTTGCAAATCTGTCTATCCCTTCCAGACAAATCCCCTTCCAGGATGCTCTCAGAGTAGGTTTGTGGGATATGGTGTGTGTCTTCATGACCAGTATTCCTGCTGAGCGCTGTGAATCCAGCAATTGTTACTGGGCGAATGGCATGGAACGAGGTCCCTATCGGCTTTGATGCATCCTCATGATTCAAAAGCTCCGTGGATCCGCTCTCCTTCGGGCAAACGGTACAAAATAAGCGGCTGACTATTCGCGGCTCATTCCACGATGTATCGCCAGTGTATATGTTCGCGTAATAGTACTGCTGCAGCATCGTGTCGAAACAGCATTTGTAGGTGTCTGACAACAGGGTTCGTGTTTCCTGAATGGCCAATATTCTTCTCCAAAATGATTGAATGCGTGTTGCCGCGTAGTCTGGGTGCTTTTTCCCTTTCTTTCCCCGGATAGCGCTGTTGGCACTGCGATCAGGCGCACGACTGTCCAGTATTCCCTCTCCGGCTTTGGTCCTTGCCCAAGGAGACACAACCGATGCAAGCGAGTCAGCAGCAAGTTTGTACTTTAGGCTGGCGTCTCTATCAGATTTCGCATTTTTCGTCACGTCGGAAAGGGTATTTTGGGCTTCAATAACCTCCTTAGGTTCTTCCGGGACCATTGAAATGGTGGAATAGGCTGAAACTTCTTCATGTCTGTTTGCGACTAAGTCCACCGATCCTGGCTCTTCCAGAGGACGGATCCCGTATGAAGCCGCTTTGCTTTCCTGATAGTCTAGTAACTTTATGGGTAGGTTAGTGATGATCCTTGGTGGCGACCATGTTGCGGTTAAAGACAGTCGGTTAAAGAAAAAGGGCATTTGATGTTCCTCGTCCCACACCTGCAATATGTTTTCTCCTCGATACTTATTCGCCCGAGCACGTTTTACTTAAGCAACATACCTTCTCAAAGATCGATAGGTAATACTGTCTCGCAACTTGACGATCGCGAATGTATCGGTAAAATGCTTGAATTTTTGTTACCCCTTCCAATGTGCTGAGGTCCTCCTTCGCTCGGCCAAATCTGGGAGGTCTTTTGTTCAAGGCCTTATACTTAAGCGACTTTGCATGCGAAACCGGTGTTTCTGAGAGGTCGCCCTTGCCTAAAATCAGAGGCTTTGTCCATAAGTACTTTTGAGTCTTAAGATTGTAGTAGTAAAATTTCCGCTTTTCTTCGTCCCATACTTTTTCGTAAACCTGTAGTACAGAATTGAGGACAATGCAAGCTCGAATTGTAAGGTCTCAGAATACATACCCTTTGCGCGAATTCAAAAGCGTGAACAGCCGCTATGTATCGTCTAAACGCAGTTTGGATCATAGCTGCTGCCTCCACGGGGCTAATGTGTCTATTACCCAACCTTGCCGACTTATAGTCACCAAATTGGGCAGAGTCTTCTTCATCGGTTCCCAAGTACACTTGTATGATGTAGGGAGCTTCCCATGTCGACTCGCCAGTATTGTTGTTGACGAAGTAATGCATTCCGTAGCTTTGATCAAAATGCTGTGCGGTTCATGTGAAAGATGGTGAGTTACAGCAGCAATCTCACGACTCAACGGTAAAAAAGCATACATGACTCCACACTTGTCGGACTAAATTAGCGAAGATCTCCCGTGACTTTAGTGATCTCCACATCGTTTGTATCATTGTGGCTGCTTCGTCGTAATCCATTTGATGAGCCTGTTTAATCGGTTGCCTTTTCTCCACTTCATAGGCCTCAGAAGGCTCCATCATTTCGTCCAGTGCTTTGATATCCGCGTTACCAAAGATGAAAGGCTTCTCCCATGTCGAGATTCCCATATTTCTGCGCAGTTAGGGGTATAATAAAGTCGATGGAGAAGCCAGTGCTACGCGTTACTACATACTTATTGTGGTAGAAATATTCCCCTGAATCAGGATCGAATATTTTTTCGTAAACCTCAGGAAGTAGGCGCAGTACACGGCCCCTGGCTATGACCCTCCGAGCAAATCTTTGCAAAGTTATAATTGCCTGCAGAGAGCATATCTTAAATATACATACACAAACGGTAGCTCAAATGGATTGAAACCGAGCTGCTGACCTCATCTGTTCCGATCGACTGAATCTGGGAACGCTCAAGGTTGAAAGCGGTATTCGAAGAGAGCGAAGATATTCCTAAGGACTCTTTAGCTTTCACAATCCGTCGTTTCGTTTTCTTCTCAGGACCAAGTAGTATAGGTCTCTTAGCAGTAGTTTCACCAGTGACTGTATAATACACGTCCGCAAGAGTTGCCTATAGTTCCTTCTTCTGGAGTAGTGCACACATAATGGAGCTTACGCTTGTTGAAATAGTACTTCTTCCCCGAAGACTTGTCACGAATGATTCTGTAAATGCTCCGACACGCATTCCGGAGATGTGTCTTTGCGTTAGCAGTCCTAATCATCCCCTGTATCTTATGAGCTGCCTCGTTTTCGCTGAGTTCCATATATGTGACCTGCAGGATTTCAAATGCTTACAGGTGGCAATGAGGCAAGATGGTACCCTGGCTATCTACGTACAGAGGGGAAATAATCCAAGGGAACATCTACTCCTAGGAGTGTCGGTTTATGGATCAAGGTCTGCAGACGTTGCTCGAAATAATGCAGTAACGAGGTCACGATGATTGTCCTATGGACGAACCTTATCGGTGTATCTGTCAATGTAAAAAGGAAGGTTGGTATCCTCGTCAATAGCCTGTTGATACCTCATTCGAAACATTGTTTTCAGTCTTTTCCAAGAACGGTGAGTGTGGAACATCCTCTGGGAACTCAAATATCAACTATCCATTAATGGCAACATGCGTCAACGATGGAAGAAAAACCTACCTGGATAGCCCTCGCCGCAAACGTATGTTTTCTTCTGGTGTCATTCCTAACGAGACTTACTAGGCCGCTGCGCCACAAGAAAACTAATTGGAATTTAATGTGAGCACTTGATATTATGAACATGTAAGTCTGCACATACAGCATGCGCTCTAGTAACATATCACAGCTTTCTGCTGCCCGGATAGTTTCCTGTTTGCTCTGCTTCGAAAGTGATCGAAGAAGAATGTCGCAAGCTATACTGGGATTCAAATTGCAGGAGCAACACACGTACTGATTCGGTTGCACCTCTGCGGAATTCTTCCTTGGTTTCTCCAATCTCTTTCAGCAAGTCCTCTGCAGCCATTTTCATTTTTTCGGCTTTCGTTAGCTTAGTTGGTGGTGGTGTTCCGGGTCTTTGGATGACATAGACCCATTCGTGGGTCTTTCTGTACCAAGGATGCGCCCGATGGAATTCTTCCTCACAATAGTATCCACCCTTTTTCTGATCCATCAATGCACAGTCCAAGCATTGGCGGGTAGCCCTCAGGGGCATCTTGTTCGTATCCCTATACATGCAGTATATCGCCTCGCCCTGTTGCACTTTCTGCCTCTGCTCTTCAAATGTATCATAGAGAGGCACTTCAGAAAAATCAGGAGTCTGTGAGTATCGAAACTTCGACCGAGTATACCCGCGTCGTCTCCTCTTCACGGTAGGTGGAGGGCTTCCGAACGGGTCTGGGGTAGCCTTCTTTATTACAGTCTTTAAAGTCCCAGAGCGCTCATCGCGGGAGGCGGTAAAACGCTCTCTAGAAATGACATCACTCCACAATCCGTATCGTTTCACTTTTGGGGGATCCACAGCTTGACTGACTGCCCATTTCTTGTATTCTAGGAGAGGCAAAGGCCTACTCATTGCAGACCTTGTCGTTGCAGAGGATCTACGCGAAGCCCTCGAATGAGAGCTCCTCGAGCTCCTTGCTGAGCGTCTTCCAGACTTCATGATGGGGAGAGTACCTGATAACAGGAACGAAGCCTCCTGTGGGCCTGTTATATTGCACGTTGGCCTCAGTCGCTTAACGTCGTCCGTGTTTTTCTGCCATCAAAGTGTGCATGCACACCTTTCGCTATTTACAGAAGGCATTATACTGACATCGAGCTACTGTGTGTCGTACGATTCGGCGAATAGTTCGTCATTCAATCAAACATACGCTTCGACGCGGTAGAGTAAGACAAAATAATGTACGTTGCGTCACAACTTGCGTGGGTCAATTAGGGTTGTACACTACAACTTGAACTGAAGCACCAGACTGAATATTCCAATATAAATGTACTATATGATATTACGCGAAGCATCAGTGTTGTACATACACAAATTTAACCGTCCGATGTATTTTGTGGTGAACATCCAGTAGCAAATAGCAACTGGTCACAAACCGAATTTCGTGAGGAACTCAAGTCTACTACACTGTACACTGTACTCAGCGTTGCGCGTGGTATTTATCCATTGGTTGCCCCATAAGGCAAAATATCTGGCAAAGGGACCCAACATAATATATATGCACTCTGCAGACGTTCTGTCAGAGAAGTCAAGAAAGTGAGATGTTTCGCAGCTTGGAATCCCAAGTGTATGGAAACCCATGAGTAAAGTAATTTTTGGTGTGTATTAGTATTGCTCTTACCGGAAGATTTGTAGTCTACAGGCTACGCTAACCCGTGTGGGGATGAATCCTACCCGGAACCGCTCCAACATCACATCTTCACGTTGTGGCGCATTAACGTGGCAGACGGTTGGCATCGTCAGCTGTCGCAAGTTCCGCATCTCCCTTGTTCCCCAGCAAGAGCCTGGTGCTTTCCTGGGGATTCTCTCCGATTCTGCCGCGGTACGGGGTCTTCCCGCTGTCCTGGCTAGCCTGTTTCGTGTGAATGGGTTTGGCACTGTCACATCGACATTAACTGTGCTCTTCGGACCTTTACTACTAGGACCTAGGTCCGTTACTGGTCTCGCTTCTCCTCCGTTTCGCGGGTCTACGTGCACCTATCTCTCTCTCTCTCTCTCCACTGGCATTTGACTCATACAGGATGTAGTTCTCCAGTTCCACTGCTATCCTGTCATGACGGCGGATCCTTTGCATGGCGTTCCCTTCTTGCCGCCTCCCAGTGGACTTTCAGAAGCTGATGATGCTAGGTGGTGGTATGTAGACTACCATGTACTGCAAATTTCTTCCGGAAGAAGCAACGTTAATACACACTGTGCAAGTGCAACCCAAGTTCTGCAAGTTGTTGTTGTCCAATCACCATCTGACGGTCACTGAGTCACTGAGTGTTATTGTCAGTAACTTACTGACCTACTCAGCCTTTAACTGATTCTGCAATGCTCCTTTTGCCACCAGGCTGCTTAGATGCAGCAGTCAGGAAGATCTCTGTGTCAACTTCCTGTTTTGTTTTGTTTCTTTGGATGTGAATTCTGTAGTACCAGTGGTACTGTATAGCTGGTACCCGGTCGCAAGAATTGGGCGGAGCTCGCTACTAGTTTCTAGTAGTCATGGATTGTCAGTATTTATAATAGGGTGGTAGTTAGTTTCAGTATCTCGCGAGGAGTTTGGCATGCAGAATGGGCCGTAAAGACTCGGGAAGTAAGCGCAAAACGAGCACGAAAGAGCACGAACTCGTCATTGACCTCAAAAACCAAGGATTGACCGCCGATACACTTTATAACAGAATTCAGGAAGCTATACAGGAGCAGACAGCATCTGCTTCCGACCATGGGAAGATTCTGCGTAAACTGAACCTTGCTGAAAACCCTGCACTGAAAACCCTGCATGGTTTGGCTGATATAGCTCCCCGACTGACCTGGCTCAATGTAGCCGGATGTGGATTATGCAGTGAAAGTCTCACCGATATAAAGGATCTCGAAGAGCTCTCTGTCCTGAATGCAAAATAAGAAAATTGGAGAACGTGGGCCATTTGGGAGAGCTGAATACTTTAGTCTTATCACACAATAAATTGGAGAGTATCGAACATGGTCCTCTAAAGAGTATGCCGAAATTAGCCAAGCTCTCGATGTAAGTATGTTGCATGAGACTGCAGCACATTTCCCCAAATAACTTCCTGGATGCAACCTACAGAGCGCACAATAGGTTGGGAACGTTTCCAGCAATTAGTCACCTTTACGGTCTCCAAGAGTTAAGGTTGAACGACAACCAGCTTCGCAATGTGCCAGATGGCATACGATCAATGAGTAAGGACGGTGGAAGCTGCATCCCCGTTATGGTGTGCACCATAGTCCGTGATGATATATGTTGCAGACCACCTCAGGATGGTAGATGTCGGAAGCAACCAAATTTCTGACTATCCTTCACTGGGTCCCCTTCTGGCACTGAAAGGACTGCGCCATGTAGTCATCCAAGGCAACCCTGTTGCTGGCGACGACAAGCTAACGCAATCATACGCCAATTCTTGCACCTCTATTTCGTCGAATGAGGGAGTCTCACCTCAACGTGCCGAAAGTTTACGCCAATCTATGAGTTATGCGGATCTTATCAGAAGGGTATTCCCCGCGGTACAAATGATTGACAATGTGCGGGTGATGGGAAATCCAAGAGGCAAGCGTTCCCGGAGGGAGATTAGTGCTACCAGCACTGAGTCTAAGGGAGGATCTTCGGATGCCATCCGAGTAAAACCACAGCGATTAGACAAGAAACACCGTCTTACGGAAAGTAGCATTGTTGATACCCATAGAGAACGGAGTACTGAAATCCGTTCGGAGGCAGCCACTGAAGGGCGTACTGATTCTATCGGAACAGAATTGAATGAGGCGAGCAAAATGTCTGCGGCAAGCGCCAAAGTCAAAACTCCCTCTCACCCTGAGACGGAAGTCATAAGCGCTAGAGAGCAAGTTTTAGAAAATAGTGACCTATCCGCCCACGGATATACACGTCAGAGCTCCAAAGATACGCGTGCCAAGAAAAATCCAGCGGGGACTCGTCCAAGGAAGTTGAAATCATCTGAAGCCGAAACTCAGAGCGAGATATATAACGTGTCAACGGTGAAGAAGCGTGAAGCGCCCAATGCTGCAGTTCCAGATAAAGTCGGGTTACGATTTGCTTCTCCTGTTGGAGCTCTTCCGCTCGATCAGGCCGGCTGGGATACTGATGAATAGATGAGGGATTGACATAAGGCTAATCGGATAAGAGGAGTTTTGGTGTTTACCACCTTCTCGTCAGCGCTTTCTACATTTGTTTAGGCCTGTAATCCAGGTGATTTCTGTCATGTATAAAGATTTCCATGTTATCACGGGTCACATGCATACGTAAGATACTGTCTAACCCCAGACGCTGATTCCCATTCCAAGTTGTCGTAGGATACATGCGGCCTTTGAGTTGTGATTCGTCAGAAGAATGCGCGGCGATGAACAGGATGACGACTAACGATATGGGGGATGCTGTCCCTTTAGAGTGCGCCGCGTCCAAGCTGCTGGGCGAGGTTCTCGTGACACCGGCGGCTGTTTTTCACTATCGCTGACGACAGCTCCGCAGCGGGACCTGAGACTCTATCATGTAAGACTCCGCCGCTCACTGCTCCATTATCTCACCTAAGCGGGATTGCTAGGTAGAAAGGACACACTATAAGTACTATTATACTTGTGTGAAACAGCACGTCTGTAGAGACGCACATGAAGAAGCGTTTGTGCTATGTTTGCATTAAGCTCATGTTACCAACTCTTGAATTTGCCCACGATGCCATCTTGATATGGGCTGTTTCAGCCCGACACATGAGAATATGGGACCCTAAGAATATGGTGACCAGGACTTGCGTCACTAACCATTAGCCAAGTTTTGATCCTGCTGCACAAACCCTGTATTTTTCCTCTTCTTTCCGCCCATCTTCATCTGGCTGCGGGGTTTTCTGTTCGCCAGAATCGAATGACGAACTTACGCAATCTACGATCTCGAAATGATTCAACGTCACCATAACTGTGGTATGAAAATCACAGAGTTCGCGGCAGTCAAGAAATCTCGTAGCTTTTTTGCCAGTTTTGGGACACTCAGGGTTAAAGCACCCGGCCCAAATATAGAAGTCGGAGCCACCCTTGGTAGCATCTTCTCGTGGTCCCAAGGGTTTATGAATCATGACTACGCTGTTTATGGGGATCTGCTCTGGAAACAAGATCTCGAGCGCGTTCACTAGCCTTTCGCTGCCCATTTTTGGCCGTACCAATTCACACGCCGTAGAATATAATTTTTGACGGAGAGTATCTGTCCTTAGGATTTCCTCTAACTCCTGCTTGATCTGCCAGTCCAATTCCGCGTTTCTCCTTTCCCGAGCGTCAACAAAAATTTTCGAAGGCGAAACACTAAGATCTCCTAACTAGTTCTAATTAGCCGGTAGGCCATACGGTGTAATAGTACATACCACACTACTAGTGTGAAGACGCCGTCAATTTCCCGAAGAGGACTTCCGGGAAAGCACCGAGCCACTGAATCAAGGTGCCTCGCGCCACAATGTGAGAATGCTGGAGCGGTTCCAAGTATCGCTGTCTAGCGTTGTGTGTATATTGGTATTGCTCCTACGTTGTAGTTGGAGAAAACGGGATACACCCGCACAAGCACTAAGTGTGTATTGTATTGCCCCTACCGGAAGACGTGTCTGCTTCTACGGGCTACGCTAAGCTGTGTGAGGGGTGAACCCTACCCGGAACCGGTCCAGCTTCTTCACGTACTAGGTACTAAGAATGAGAACGCTGTACGAGCACAACACGACAGAGTGGATTTCATCTCAGCGCAGGAACGCTGTAGCGCGTGCATAGTCACGATTTGTGCTCTCCACATCGCACTCTGAGGTCCAGGCTTATCCACTCTTGACACGAAGATACAGTGGTACTGGATATTCCCATTTAGTTTCCAAACCCACTGGAGCAGTGAACCCTGATGTGAGTTTTAAGTAGTAAATAGTACTATAAAAAACATTTCTATCGCGCTTTTGGCTGAGCATTATCTTCTTCCTCTTGCGCCCGCCTCAGACGATTCGGCCGACCGGGATTCTCCAAAGCAATGATTGATGTCCTGTTATCAAGATTCGCAGGCGACTTTTAGTTGTTGAGGTTAAAGTTGTTCATTCTTTTCATAGCTACAAGGTTTTTTACTTTTATTTTCCTACTACTGAACGGAGTGGTGGGTGTAACTTTGGGGTGCGATTTTAACCTGCGAACGCAATTGCACTTGCTGCGAACTGCAGAACACCAAAACCTTCAACAGTGGGACTCAACGAATTTAACAGCACCAAATTGGATTTGTTCGAAGCATTGGCTAAGTGTTTAGTCCAATTTGCCTTGCTAAGCTACAGCAAAGCGCAGTCAGGCTGAGCCGCTGAGGTGGAAGCCACCGCGTAAGGAGACCAGGTTGTACTGTACAGGCCGCGTCGCATGGTGACTCATTCCGTTTATTCTCCGCCAGAAGTAGACTCACGAACAACCAGTTGAATGAACAGTATTACAGCAGAGTACTGCTGTGATGTGCCAATGCGGTGTGATGGGGGCACTGTACAACGAAATACGACTTCGGAACACTCGGACCGCGGATCTGAAGCAGGTGAGACAGACGGCCGTCAAACCAGACGACTCACCTTCAGCATGGGAAATGGAAGGAAGCCAAGCCACAACCCAGCAAATAAAGCCCTTGAATAGGATGTGCAACCCAATAGCTCTTACGTGGCCCCTTATCATGATAAGCAGTTTGATTCTGTCGTTCAATAATCATGTCCGGGCGTCCATCGACAACGGAATACAAGGTTCCGGCAGTAAGCAAACTGTTGAAGTATCTCTCCAGCATGGAAGAAGATTTCCGCGCTCGTGGTCTCACTTACAGGAACACACATCGCCAAGAGCGATATCTCTATCACTTTTTATGCTTTTACTCATGGTCTCCTCGGGTTGGGCTACCGATTTGAGGAGTAGCGTCGTAGATGGGACAGAGCCGTGTTTGTACTACATCCCCTTTCAGAACCTGTTCACCGCCAACTGCACCGTGGTGTGGGCAGGTTTAGAGTGGCAATACAATGACCATGATTACATTTCTCTGCGAGCCAATGAGACGTTCAATGGACAAGGAAACATTATCGATTTGACTGGCACTACAGCTTTCCATGGAATATTCAAGATTGAAGATGTCCATTTCTTTGAGGAAGCGCCTTTAATCCTGGATATGCACGTTAGGAATGGTACAACGGCTAGGCGTGGTGGATTCATTTTTCGTGAACAGCAAAGGTTTTTCACGGTACAAGCATGTAGCTCTTCAGGTACTATTACACACAATGGTGGAGGCATATGTGGCAATAGATGCGGAAGCAATGGAGGGGAAATTAGAGTCGTGAATTCACACTCAACAGGAGTCGTTGCAGGTACAAATGCGGGTGGTATAGGTGGAAGACGGATAGGAGGGGGGCGGGGAAAGGTGAACATAACCAATTGCTCTTCCACCGGCAATATCGAAGGGATACAAGCAGGCGGCATTGGTGGATCTTTCGCTGGTAGTGATGGAGGAAACATCTTTGTTACGAACTCCTTTTCTGCGGGAGACATTGGGCGCGAAGGTGGTGGCTCGTCAGCAGGTGGTATCTTAGGTGGTGACAGTGGTTCATTAGGTGGGTATGCGTACATTGGGGAATGCTATAGCAGCGGAGCCATGATAGCTACTCAGAGCGGTGGGATTGTTGGCGATGACGCAGCAGAAGAAGGCGGACTCGTACACATAAGTAGTTGTTACAGCCAGGGAAATATTAGTGGTTACACATCGGGAGGCCTTAGTGGCGTACGGAGCGGCGGTGCACCTGGTAGTGCAACCGGCGAAGTACGTATCACGAACAGTTATGCTACTGGATTTATTCATGGTAGTGAAGCTGGGGGTCTCATAGGAACGATTGCGAATAATAGTGCTGTCGTCAAAGTCAAGCATTCAGTGTACAGAGAGCCACTAACATTCCCTACCTCCTTTGTTGGAATTGGGGTGGGCAAGCTTTGCCATACTTCAAAAGGAAACGCTGGAAACTTGGAAACAATCCGAGGCACATTGTATCACGTTCGCGGTATACAGGTATGGTCAGAACGACGCTGGGCGTTGAACGGGAGCAGTGGTAGGGAGTTCCCCATTCTACGCTTTCAGTTACCCACCCCACCACCTAAAGATTTGAGAGACAACATCATGAAGGGTAAAGAACTCTGTTTTGAGTATAATGCGGAGCATCAGCTATTCCAATTGAACTGTAGCGTCCTTGTCTGGGTATCAGCGGAAAATCAGTACAGCAATGAACATTACATCTCTCTTCGTGCCAACGAGACGTTCGATGGGGGCGATGGAAATGTTATCGACTTGAATGGAATGAGGGATTTCGAAGGTCTGTTTACAATTGAGGGTGTAAAGTCTTTTGATGAAGCTCCAGTGATTCGAAATGTGCATATGATAGACGGTGCTACTTCCCGACTCAGTGGCTTTGTTATCCAGCAAAAGCAGAAGTTCTTTGTGGCAGAATCGTGTAGCTCTTCAGGGTCTATAGAGCATCCCAAAGCGGGTGGTATATGCGGATACGAGTGTGGACGTGATGGAGGTAAGATTGAAATCGCTAACTCTTATTCAACAGGTAGGATTCAGGGGCCTGGAACGGGTGGTATAGCAGGCGCTCATGCGGGAACGAGAAAGGGGCTTGCTAAGATAACACAGTGCAACTCCACAGGCAATGTAGAAGGGTCCCAGGCTGGTGGAATCTGTGCGTCATTTGCAGGGAGTAAGAATGGTAGCGCATATGTGTCAAAATCTTTTTCCACGGGTGACAGTGTAAAGTGGGGCAAGAGTGGAGGTATTGTGGGCAGTGATGCGGGATGGAGGCTCGGTTCTGTCTACATTAAAGAATGCTATAGCACGGGCAAGATATCTTCGCCAAATAGTGGAGGTATCGTAGGAGATGATACAGCGGAAAAGGCCGGAATCGTCCACATTACAAACTGCTATAGCAGCGGGAATATTAGCGGTGAGCGTGCTGGTGGCATCTCTGGAGCGACGACCGGTGGCCAACCGCGAGATCCTACAGGTAGTGTATTCATAAAGAATACCTACGCCTCAGGCTTTGTGACTGGTAATGCGTCTGGTGGTATTATAGGACATATAGACAAGGATGCGACTGGTGTCATTCAAGTAAAGTACTCGGTCTATAGAGAACCAGCAGCGCTGGTTGGAATTGGAGCGAACAAACTCTCCGATACTTCTCATGGAAACTCTGGGAACTTGGAAAGGATCCAAGGCAAATTCTATCACTTTGATAGCTCCCAAGTATGGTCAGCACAACGCTGGGCATTAAATGGCTACTGCAATAAGCTCCCCGTCTTGCGTTTTCAATTACCCCCTCCACCGCCTCACGATTTGAGAGATAGTATTGTGGCTGGTAAAGAGCTCTGCTTCGAATACGAGATGGGACGTAACCTGTTTCGCTTGAATTGTAGTGTTCTTGTATGGGCATCAGCGGAGCACCAGTATAGTAATGAACATTACATCTCCCTTCGGGCGGGCGAAACGTTCGACGGAGGGGATGGTAACATCATAGACTTGAATGGAATGAGGAATTTCGAAGGACTTTTTACAATTGAGGGTGTGAATTCTTTTAATGAAGCCCCATTGATTCGAAACGTACATACGAAGGGAGGGTTCGCTGCATTTAGAGGCGGTTTTATTGTTCAGAAAAATCAAAACTTCTKCAAAATTGAATCGTGTAGCTCATCAGGCACACCTAGAAAAGAGGCTGGGGGTATCTGTGGATATGCATGTGGTCTGGATTCTGGTTATATTCTGGTGTCAAACTCGGCCTCCCTGGGAAATGTAATCAGTCCTAAAGCTGGAGGAATTTTAGGGCAAAACGCTGGGGCTCGTTCAGGTGTCGTCAACGTAACCAATTGTCACTCCAGTGCGCGTATCAGAGAGAAAGCCGGTGGGATTTGTGGATCTTTTGCGGGTGTTGGCAATGGTCAAATATACATTACTCAGTCGTATTCCATCGGGAATATCGATGGAACTGAGGCGAGGGCAAGAAGCGGTGGTATTGTAGGTAGTCATTCCGCGTGGGGGGGTGGATCAGTATATATCGGGGAATGCTACAGTACGGGGCATGTTGTAGGCGAAGAGAGTGGGGGGATAGTTGGGGGAAACGCAGGTGGACACGAAGGCAGCATATCGGTCACTAATTGCTATACTACGGGCGAGACGCGCGGAACGAAAGCTGGCGGTATATGTGGGGGGACAACAGGCGGTCGTGATGGAATTGATACATTGGGCAATGTCCACATAGTGAATAGTTATAGTTCCGGTCGGGTTTCAGGGGTAGATGCCGGCGGGCTTGTAGGGGAGCTTGTTATTCGCGACAAAAGAATTCTTCAAGTCAACTATTCAGTATACAAAGAGTCGGAAACATTTCCCTCCTCATTGGTCGGAGCCGATTCACCAGAAATCACTGTCCAACTAAACGGTAATTCTGGGGATTTAGGAGAAATTTGTGGACGATTGTACCATTTCAATGATACCAAAGTATGGTCCGAAGAAACATGGGCTCTAAATAATAGTAACGCGAGCGATAACGCGTTGCCTATATTGCGCTTCCAACTACGGAGCGCTTCGCCCTCCGTATCGACTACCTCTTCTCCGACTTTGTCTACAACCTCATCGCCCTCGTCTTCTCCGTCCCCATCGGAATATGTGTCGAAGTCACCGTCAAGCACGTTTTCGGTCCTGCCGCTCTCCAGCAGTTCGCAAAGTGTGAATCATTCCCCAAGCAAGGGTACTGCCGAACTGAGTGCATCCTCCGCATCGCCATTTTCGTCCAGAAGTCCACCAACAAGCCCATCTGCTTCGGCTAAGTCTATGGAGCCACGGTCAAGTTTCAGTCCAAATAGTACTTTCGCCGACCTCCATCCGTCCTTGCTCCCGTTAAAATCGAGCGCGTCCCTAAAACGCAAGGTTCTAAACGCCCAAAGAGCGAAAAGATCCGTCAAACGGAGAACGTGAGGTTGAAAATACGTATGAGCCCAAAACCTTTGACTCGACTACCGAAAAGAACTCCTGCTCCGCAGTTAGCCAGAATAGCTGACAGTATAGTGGTAGAATGGGACATCAACCTCGTCCAAAATGCTTTGTAACGATTCAGGGACATAGGCTACGCACCACACTCTCCGGTATCTCACAGTACGCAAGCAGAGTGCCGGTGGAGGTAAGAACATCTGGGTAGGAAGGATCCTCCTATATTGAGTCACGTTTCTGCAGCTACAACAATCGGAGACAAAATTTCAATACTTTCAACTTGAAACGGCTGGGCATGTCCCTACTAGGGAGCTTCGTTTACGCTTCCCAGCTATAATTTTTCTATCTGTAGGTAACTGCATTCTACAACACATAACAGAACTTGCTTTTCTATTGGTCTAAATTAGGTATATATATATATATGGTACGTACACTCGCGGCATGCAAAATGGCACAATGGAACTTGCGCTTTGCCTACCATACTCTAAAGACAATGGCTGCACCCCGTGTACCGTTACCCGTGACTCGACCTCAAATTTGAACGTCCCATGTTGCGAATGAGTCAACTGAGCTTTACAGCGAATGGTTCCGTCAGTTGAGACTTTGAAAGCCATGGCCCATTGGCTGCGTTCCGGGGAAAATCACCTACATGTATTTGCCGTTGTCAAGGGGAAGCGCAGAATCGAAAGGAATTCAGGTAGGATAACACAGATGCCGAAAACAAACCGCAATAATGGATATACTGTGGTCAACATTCGGACATGACTTCTGTCGGTCCATGCTACAGTTGTTCATTCTTCTCGCGACAAGATAGTTGTATTCATCGTTTTCTTATTACCACTGGTACTGAAAGGAGTGGTGCCATAGTGGTGGTACCGTACCACTGGTACGTTACCAAAACCGGATGGCGGCGCTGGAGAGAGGCTCCAAACTTTATGCTGTTATTGCTAAACAAGCGGAGAGGTACGGGTGATGAAGATGCTGGAGAGACTCGAGCCCTCACACGGCGTAGGGGAGCATGAGGATTTCGCCTACCGGAAGTTGAAGTCTAGTCTAAGTCCATACTGTGTAACTTGAACCGTGGCTGTACCTTCCGACAGCAGTGTGACGATGACTATGACATTTTGATTTAGCGTAGGGTGCGGGTGAGTTTTTTGCCGAAACGTCGCCGTCTGCCTACAACCTCAACCTCTGGTGTACTCCAAAAAAGTACTCCCTCCATGTATATACATGATGTATATAATTGTCTGCAATGAAGTATTTTCACATCATACAACAGAACATAGGTTACATATATATGTATACCGTATATATATATATACATATCGTCTTTCATGTCTCAACGCAGCGACGTAAAGTTTGCCGAAACAAGGATCTATACTTGTGCTGCTTCCATCCAGACCAGGCTCCTACAGGACGACCTATTTTGGAGTATATATTGGTGATTATGGTATGCGATACACTCACGTTGGGTTGGGGATTAATGAAATATATCTCCTGGGGGCGGGGCTCTGGAGGATACCCCATTACTACAGGGAAGTGTGTTCCATGACAAAACCACAGAACAGTAGTAGTATGTATTGTTTATGGGCCATAAATTATGGTCTACAGGCTAAGTGGAAATGTAGTTGGGGGATCCTCACGCCGTCGAAGATCTCCCCAGGTACCTGCGCTCACCAACACTCGGACTTTTGTGAGCATGAGGTTAGAGCATTGGAGCAATCTTCGAAAGCGGACACCAAAGAATGCAGGGAGAGAGAACCAAGGTGTTTGGTTCCGTATCAATCCCTCTACTTTTCTTTTCTCCATAGGAATACAACGTAGTGCTGACAGCAGCAGTACAGGTGGTTTCACATTTGAATTGTTCACCAGGCACCGCACCGGGCCTTCTTCTCACCAGGCTGAGCCTTGTCGGTAATCCTGACATCGTTGTCGCAGACATGGAACCGCCCCCATCCTCCCGAGCAAACCCAGTGTTGTGTTCCCTCACGGTGCATGTCAGCAAGGTTGCAGGAACAGCGGTCCCGTCGATGCTGAACACGGCTTCTCGTTAAGAGGATGTGGTCAACACCCGGCCGGTGGGATAATGTGTGTGTGTCACCGATTATGAAAAAAATGCAACATAGCTTATTGCACAAGCTATAGACAGGATAGTAAGTTCACCCCTAGTCTTCCGATACTACACTTTAGTTCATCACGAGACTTCTTTTTACGTTATCCCTCTGGCTGTGCTCTTAACACAATCTCGGATAATCGTTTTAAAAAGGACGGGAAGCCTCACAACGAATGAGGCCATAGCTATCCTCTGTATAAAAAGCAGCCTATACAACAAACTCCAACAGGAGATTGAACTAGGTGACTTTATTGAAATTTTGAGGCACCGACCTCCCATTGTGGCTGATGATGAAACCAGCCTTTGGAACGGTACTCTCTCGACTCGCTGTGTCGAACAGCACGTGTATTTCTGGCCATCTTCTTTTCAAACAACGTAACCATCCGCCGATAGCCGGTCAGCAAGCAATCATCCACACCAGCATACAGCTTTATTGCTCAAGAAACTGGACGTTCAAAATCTGCTTGAACTGCTCCATACAGCATGGGGCAGCTATCAGTATCCTGCTATTTCAGCGAACATACTGTCTGGAGGCATAATCACGACCACATTTCTACATGGTTAAAGTTGTTTGACATGCAAATCGATTGGCTTTAGGCTGTTACCGTACACTGTACAGCTCAATAATAATTATGAACTCTGCTCCTACCCCTCTTCTATCCCGCCTCTTGGGATCTTCAACTTCTGGGTTCATGAATTTGCGGTCAAGCGTGACAGAGTTATCATCCGATCTGCCACATGTCTGTGTGGGTGCTAAGTGGGAGTCAGACTATGGGAAGAACGCCTGGATGGAACCTCTTATATTGAACCATATTCCTGAAGCTACAACAATGACAACAAGTTTCAATACTTCCAACTTGAAACGAGTGGCCTCAACTCTCAGCAGCATTGTCCATTGTCGGGACCTGCATCTATGCTGGCTTTTTCAGTTTTTATATAGTTGTATTCTACGGCGTATAACAGAACGGAATTTCTGTTCACTGGTCGAATATAGCATCACGTACGTTAGCCTTTGTTGATGTGCTAGCTATCGCTCTCACAATATGAGTTTCTGGACTCCAATCCGCTACTACAACGCTGTCCGCTTTCTCCTAGCTCTATCGAGCTAATACGATGTCTCCAGTCAATCGCTTCTTTTCATTCGGTATATCTGTAGGCATCATCCATTCATTAATCTCGTACAGTAGAGCGGCGCCATTGTATTCTCCTGGCTATCAGCGCCACCTCACGATTTACAAGATGTGTTTGCAGAAAAATCAATATGTGCAAGTTGTGTTGATTCGGACTTCAACGCACTCCGATCCCTTTACTCTTTTTCTGCTATTGCCAATTGTGCGCAAAGTCCGACTTCGTTGTCGCGCGGTTGAACGTAAGTGGTCTCGGTGCTGATGCCCTACTTCTGAAGGTAAGATATCGTGTCAATACTTATTGAATGCGCAATAATGAAGCCCAGTGGATACCACCAAAAGCTACTTTATGTTTGGATCGCGCTGGTTAAATTCACTGAGCAAGTCCCGTCCACGGACTCTTGCCGACACCGGTTGAGGATAGTGGAGATCACCTTCCTCCTCACGTGTGTACTCCATACGAGGTCGTAATCGATGCGGTCTTGGTGGAGGTGGTGGGTCTTTCGCCTCCGGTATTTTCTGGCCTTCAGGGGTTACTTCGCGTCGCTCATCCATCGACCCCGCGCGTCCGCTCACGTGTTGTACTAAATGAGTTGCCGACGAGGACCAAGCCACACTTCTTGCACCACAATGGTATCCGTTAAATTTGGCAGAATAAAATACGTAAATATGGAATTATACACAAGAAATGCGGCTACGAAACTATATAGTCGTCCGAACTACAACGAGCGACCCACCGCTCGCCAAAACCAGTCGCCTTCTACGCAATGGACAGCCACACCCAATATGCCACATCGGGAGTTTCCACTCAAGCTGCCAACGAAACCACAACCGACGTCATACATGCACTGGTGTTGAATAGCAGTCCGTACAGAAGATAATGGAAACTTCACAGGAGTGGCTTAACGAACAAATTTTGGCGCGTCGATTCGTACAGTGTTCCACATTGGGCCGATCACAACTTGTTCCACAAGCAATGATTCACTCAGTGTTGGTTTTCCGGACTGGATGTCGTGTTCTTCCTCACTCCAGCAGAGGTGTAGGTCATCCTTGCGATAGAAGCAGTATCGTGCAGAATGATGGGACTGGAAATGGGATCGGAAGATCCCACGTTGAAGTTGGGGAGTCCTTGCTCTTCGTCGCATCCTCTACACACGGTCTCTGATACCCGAAGTCGGATCTTCGATTTCCTAAGTGTACATGAGCTGGGGACGGCTGCTGCTGTCTGTCATCAGTGGAAGACGACTTGTGGGGCTAATTTGCGGCAGCGAACCAAAATAACTTCACAAGACTTGGAACTGTTGGGTCTCCGACTGGACCAAGTGCTCCATACCTTCCCCGCTATCGAGACTTTGAACCTCGCGTCGGCCTCCTTCCAACTTTTTCAGAATATTCAGGATCCGGAAAGTGTCGTTAGAATGTGCCGTCAACTGAAAGCGATTTGGTTATCACCGATTGTACCCAAGACGATGCTGCGGACTATGTTCAGAAACTTGCAAGCTCTTGAGACTTTGAATGCCCGATTGATACCTACCGTGAACGATCAAGTACGCTATCATATGGGAGTTATTATGCTGGTTGTTTGTCGTTATATTGTTGACTTCCTGCATTTTCACAGACAATTAAAGATCTAGTGGCCCCTAGCTTGAAACGAGTGGATTTAAGTGGTTGCTATAGTTTAACGGATCATGGACTCAGGCAACTCTTCAGTATGTCCCCGCATATTCAAGTCATATTGCTCAAAGGATGCGAAAGCATAACTTTTCAACCATTCGAAGCACTACGCCCCGAAGCACTTAGGTAAGCGGGATACCATGGTGGGGTAAGCATCTATGCTGGTAGCGTGAAATTCGTTGCCTTGCTTTACTCAGAATTGCGAGCTTGGATGGATCGCGCAATACCTTTCTCATGAGTGATGTCACCCGGTTAACCGAGATATGTCCATCACTTCATAAACTAGAGCTGGCTCATTTCCGTCATATCGTAAGTGTTTTGCGAAGTTCAGGTTTCGCAACACACTCCAACATTACCTCTTGCTCAACTGTCCAGCAATCTGCCTCAGAGCAGCTCGAGCGAATGTCAGCTAAACTTACTACCTTGAAAATAATTGGCAATAGTTCTTTGCCGCCTCAGGTACGACAAGCGAACAAAATTGTAACCACGAATTGAGTGTTTCTCAAAGTACAAACGAGTATGTGCAGACGATCTCGGCGTTTAAGGAAAATGGTTGTACTCTAGCTTTCGATGTTAGAGCGCCACATAGAATACAGGCTTTCGAGAATTTAAAGTCGAAGACGACCGAAAGGAATTTCAATGCCTAGCTTCTTTCGGAATGGATGCACGCATGAAAATATCGAGAGGGACGGAAGTACAGTTGTGATCAACCAGCATTCCTGGTACCTACGTTGTCATTCTCTACAGTATTGACACTTCAATCAACTGATGATGGTTGTTGCCAAGTGACTACTGGGACCGATGGGACCCACTGATTTGTTTGGTTATCGTTTCATATGATTCATATACTTCAAGCTAAGGATGCCTAGAAGCCGAAGAACGAAGACGAGAACTAGTAGGTATCCCGTGAACTCCCAGCGCTTGCCGTAATTAAAGTCGTACTGCTCTAGGGCGTAATCGTATCGATCTACGTCTATAGGGCCTTGTTCTGGATCTACAATAGTCACCCTGGGACAGTCACCTCCTTCGCAAAAGAACTGTATTGAAGCAAAGACATTTGTCCCGTATGCAATCGGGTTGATATAGTAGAACCAACTCCATCCATTTGGAATAGATGGTAGGTCGATGAAGACGCCTCCGAATAAGAAGCACAAGGTAACGCTGCATCAACAAAGGGTTCTTGGTATCTGTTGGATAAGTCACGACTAAGGAAACGACAGCCACGTACAAGAAGAATCCTACAGCATTCGCGCTTTCGACATCTGGAAATGCAGACGCAAAGAGCATACCTGAATAGTTCATCGCCAATATAGCGAGGAACTGGCTGAACATGGAATGCCAGTACCTCCCAACGTTACTCGAAAAGCCGGCCTGCAAATTGCAGCGCGGCCGAGTAGGTTCATTTTCGGAGTCAAAGCCGGAGAGCAAATCTACGTACCATAAAATAGTAAATTGTTCCGAAAATCAACGTGATTACGGCATTATACGGTAGTTCCACAATAGTCAATGCCAGCGAGTACACGGATGAGTAATACGTGTTACTCGACACTTCACGATAGTACGTTGCTCGTTCACGTGACATAAGCGGCAGCACGT
The DNA here is from genome assembly GCA_001687465.1 of Halocafeteria seosinensis. Classification (NCBI taxonomy): domain Eukaryota; class Bigyra; order Bicosoecida; genus Halocafeteria; species Halocafeteria seosinensis. Next base: position 6,966 of record LVLI01000240.1, on the reverse strand, counting down.
TTAAGAAATTAGTAGCACTTCCAAAAGCAATGCTTGTAAAGATAAGACTTGCTATGCTTAGTACTCCGGATGCATCATCAGCATCCCGCTCAATGTCGTAAAAGGTCCCTCCAAATAGTAAGCCTACTAATGCTAGCACAAATATGCGAATCCAGTTGTAAGCAATATTTCGCCAATAACACCTAAATGAGCGCTTGAGAATCACCCCCAACTGTGTCAAATACCCTCGAGCGTACTTCCTGTCAATTGCATTGAAGGGATTGCTTCCTTTGTTCTCTAGAGTCAGCTGGACTGCATGATCCATAGACCGTTTCCTATCCGATTCTGTATACAACCTTCCGTAGTTTACAGTCGCTGCACCATTGCTCTTCTTCTCGTCCTGAGTTCCCGTTTCATCTGACGTGGCGTTTGCAAGCAAGACCTCTAAGACCCAGTCCGCTATGTTTTCACCTTTATGTGGACGAGGAGCTCCGCATGCAGTGAAGTACTCCTTCAACTCTCGACCGTTCTTACCAATTCCACCAGAGTATACTTGATATCCTCCCCGTTGAAGCAGTATAAGGTCGTCAAACAGTTCAAACAATTCGATAGACGGTTGATGGATTGTACATACAACTGTGCGGCCCGTATCCACGATCTTGCGAATAACTCGCATCACGGACAAAGCTGCGCGGGAATCAAGTCCGGTAGTTGGCTCATCAAGGAAAATAATTGAGGGATTTGCAATCAACTCCACACCAATCGTCAATCGTTTTCGTTCCCCAGGAGATAGCCCTCCATCGTCATGTCCTGGGGTCCCAACAAGATTGTTCTGAAGTGCATTAAGTTCCATGAGCTGTAGAACCTCATCGACAAATTTCCTTCTATCAGCAGATGTCAGACCACTCGGTAGACGAAGCTCTGCTGCATACTGGAGGCTCTCTAATACCGTACAGAACGCAATATGGTGATCAAACTGTTCAACATAGCCTACAAGTCTTCGAAAGTAATCATCATCTTTTGCATGGCCGTTTACGAAAACTTCGCCTGTGGCGTTTCCATGAGACTTGCGCCCAACAAGCATGTCCATGAGGGTGGTCTTCCCACTTCCTGAAACCCCCATTAGACCAGTAAGTTTTCCCGGATACGCCACGCCACTAACGTTTTGAACCAGCGCTCTCCACTCTTTTGATGAAAGTCGGACGGAATAGGATATATTGCGAAAGCTAACAGTTTGCGGAACAAAGTGCATACTATGCGAAACACTTTGCCAGTCTTCAGAAGAAATTGCGGTAGGTTTCTCACTTCCTGACATTCGAGAGGAACCGATGTTTGTGTCATAAACATAGTATTTGAGTACAAGAGTCATAAGGATGAAAAATACCAAGAATTGCAGTAGTAGAACTCCTACCGCACCCCATTTCAAACTGCACCAATATAGCAAAATAAACGGACAAAAATGTTGCAATTCAGTACCTTTCGGAAACGTACCTGCCATCCGTTGGTATTCCGTAAGTCTCTAATCCGAGTTCTTCGAGAGTCATGCCTGCCCCTGGCACCCTTTTGGCAAATTCTTCGTCCCCCAATTCATTTTGCATTAGACTTGTGGTAGTCCAACTGAGAGCATAGGAAATAGTTATTCGACATACGACATAGCTAGTGCTATGCACTTTACCCTTCAAATGCTCAATGCATAACTCACCTGAACGTGGAGATCCAATATAGCCACCCTAGTCCACCAGGGATACTTTTTCTGGGAACCAAAAATCTGAACACGACACAGAACTTGAGAGTTAGCTCTGTAGCCGATATCCCGTAACTCAGCAATAAGGTACCCGCCGAACACCATCATGACACCAATGATGGGACCACCTGCGAGAAGTATTAGTTCTCCCACTGTGAAAGATGAACTCAAACGGTAGAGGCGATTCGTACCTTGTGTCTCCGCAGCCTCCATGCTCTGCGATGGATACGATATGATACGAAACATGACGTTTATCACCATATTTGCTAGGAATGAAATAAGAAGGAAGAACAAGAAACGCCCTCCGGCCTCTGCAAAATCCACCATCCAATAAACTATTGTTCCCATGATGAGGGTCTCCAGCGCAGCAACTGGGACATGCATAATCCCTGCAGCAACAGTGTACGCCGAAGTGGGGTACAATTTTGCTGCTACTTGTTTTTGGACAATCTGACGCTGCTTGATAGATTCTGGAATTTCCGCCTGCAACGGACATACCAATCCAGACGGACAAGGTGTAAAGTGGAACTATGCACCCAGAAGTAGTGAAGGACTTACAATGTTACCAAAACCAAGAAAAATTATGCTAAAAGTTAGAACCCCTAGTTTTAAACCAAATTCCTCAATCCCCAGGTTCCAAAATAGAGAACCCAGGATCAACCCAACTATAGCGGCTCTCACCAGCCGAAATCCATAAAGCTGTACAGGAACAGAATTTGAGAATATGTGCGGCTAACATAGGCGACAAACTACTCACTTGGATGTTACGAACTGTTAGCTTTACTTGTCTTTGAATACAAGAACTCACAAGATGAAACCAGCTATGTGGGTACTCGTGCTCGTACTGTTGCTCGAGGAACCCATTGCTCTCCTTCATTGCTGGTCTCTCTCTTAACATCCTCAGGTTGCGTCGGCTCGTACGAATGCAAATAGGAGGTGTATTTTTCGTTCCACCTATCAATGAGAAACACCGTATCCCATGGAGCATCGCTCTTGATCCCCTTCGTCCGCCGAACAGTATCGGGATCCATCAAAAAGCGGGAGAGAAAATACGCTTCATCTGAAGGGAAAGAATAATGAACCGGGATGATACTGACCCATGCATCGTACTTGGGCCACTTACCATCATCGTCTCCAATGTGCACACCAAATTCACTGAGATAGTCGAATACTTTTTCCCGTTTTCCATTGTACACAATTCTCCCTTCCCGCATCAAAATTAACTGATCAAATAGTGCGAAAACCTGTAGAGAACAAATGCTGTAAAGTAGTTGACCTCTCGGTCAGTATTTATCCCAGGCGTACTAACCTCTGGTGGGGGCTGCAACAGCGCCGCTAACGCCGTTCCTTTAGTAGTCTTACACCACGTCCTTATGGAGCTGATGATCTGAGTGAGTGAATATTCAAAACAAGCGCCCTGTTAACGTTCGCCTCTCACTCTCGAGTCATCTTACCTCGAAAGCAACGGCTGAATCCAGGCCCGTAGTAATCTGACAACATGACACCCCAAATACTCAGCACAATGAATTCAAGACGGTGAGCTGTAATACGAACGTACCTCGTCCAAAAGGAGCACCCTTGCATTGGATACAAGCATTTCTCCGATTGTAACGCGCTTTTTTTGTCCTCCTGAAATCCCTTTCACATTGTCGTCGCCGATAAACGCATCCGCGCATTCCTCGAGACCCAATACTTTCAAGAAAGTGTCGACGCGGCGTTTCTTGGCTTCAGACAGACCAAGTGACTCCATTTCTTTGTCGCTCTGTTGGAATAACTTTCAAGACTAACTATTAACAACGGTGGTTCCGTTGACCAACAAATTACGTACGACAAGGAGTGTATCCACTGCGAATTGCAGAGTTTCACGGACTGTTAGAAACGGCAGATGGATGTCGTTTTGATCCACGTAAGCCACGAGTTTCTCCAATGTGCAGCTCATGTCTTCTCGACGCGTTCCCGAATAGAGTACCTGGAAAGTATCTTTGATAGTTGTGCAGGGCCTTTAAGTTTGCATCACCCCAGTCATATCTACGTACTTCCCCGTCGGTGTTGGAAGACTGTAACCTCCCACTTAGCGCCTTCATCAAAGTCGACTTGCCATGCCCTGCACTTGAAAAGTACGGCTCCATTTGATGGTAAATGAAGTAAAGCAACACATCTCACATACCAGGAGGGGCCATAACAAGAGTCGTTGTCCCTGGTTCGAGGTCTCCACTGCAGTTATACAAGGTGTGAAATGGTTGTCCCCTCTGGCCGCTTGTTCTCCTCAGTGCGTACATCCATGTGAAGGGCACCATCCACTTAAGCGTTGCATATGCGGCAGATAATATATCCGGGATCCTTTGCGCTTTAGTTGACATATTAATATGATGCGAAAGCGCTCGGAATTTCACCTGCAGAACCCAGTGCACCTCACAACAATTCGACGACAGAGGGTTTGTGTCACGCTGCACCTACCGAGATTTCGGGAAGTTTTGGAATTCGATATTGCTCCTCAATTAAGTAGGCTTCGTATCCGTGAGCTAGGGCGATCATCGAAGAGCGCATCTTCCTTCCTCTGCCCTTCTTGGTTCGCTTCCTCTGACTCTCAGGCTGCTGCTCATCTTTCTCGTGATCCGCCACTGGTGCGTCAACTTTGACTTCACTCTCCTGCAAACGTGTTCGAAGGGTGCAAAGCAGTATGAGGACCGAGAAACGACGAGAAATGGGGCACTCACTTTAACGGACTTTGTTGCGAAGATTCTATCCCCCGTTGGCTCGTCACCAAATTGCGGCGCTTCGGTAGCCTCGCTCATTTTCCCCCTTTCGGCCACAACCACGGAGCGTATCAAGCGTTAATAGTAGCTATCCTATTGGATCGACAAAGTTTCAGGTAGACAGTACTATACTTGAACAAAGCTCATCTACACCAGCAAGGCTAGGCGAAAAGCGCAGCTCCCAGACGGCGTAGAACGTTCGATGTTGCCGGACAAGTGAGCTAGTTGTCTCTTTCGAAAAAGAGTTTCCACAGCTTGGTCCTTCACAGTTTGCTTCACTCGCTTGTACTTCGTCATACTCAAACTCATTCAATACAACTTGTCTAAAGCCTACCGCACCCACCCGGACGGACGACAGTCGCATGTTGCGACTGACGTGGCAAGTGCATACGGTAGTACAACGCCTCTACACAGTCTACAAGGCCGAGGCTCTCCGTAGCACGACCACACATATTCGCATGAATGTGAAAGAGTCAGAACTGATACAATATGGTAGCTCCAGCTTTGACAACCAAGATACTCTGCGCTCACAGGACTCAATATAACAAATTGATCCTCGCACTGTGATTCCAGCAGGATGCCAAGTTGCAAGCCGACCACTCCCAGTTCAGACCTCGCCACGTACCGAAAATATAACACCTGCTGCTAATAGACAGCCAAACGTCTGAAAAATACCACTGTTGACATATTACAATGCTGCAATTCTGACGGATACTTGTCATGAATTTTTTGGAGCGTTTAAACTGGCGTTGCAGAAACAGATTCCCTCGGCGAAACATCAATCAAGGAAAGAATACTGATCGACCCGAAATACTGTTCATAAACTTGGACAAGTTGCCCATAAGCTAGAGTGTGCCTGTGCGCTAGAAACGCCAGCTAAAGAACCTGCATCCGTTACTGCATCTACTTTGCTCCCGATTCGTATATCGATATTCGTAATTCGGGATTTCCTTGTCATGGGCATCAGTTGTAAATTTACTCGTACTTTTAGCTAATGCAAAATTTCCGTGCAATGTTCTTGTACCATTCGCCATTCTACGTATCAGGGACCATTACCTCCCTATACGATTGATCAAACCAACCGTGGCGGTATGTTACCTTCACTGTATTCCGAGACAGATTGAATCAACACCGTCAACGGAGACACTGTTTCTCAGAAACGATTTACGTAGATGTGCAGAACATGTGCGCAAATACCCAAGATCTTTTCTAGAAGGCTGGGTAGAGAAGGCCATCAAATCGGAAAAAATGATTGCCGACGATGGCATGACGGAGGCAGCAGGGGTTTCAGTCCTATATTTACTGATTTGCTTGGGTGCGCCTCATATAACTATAACATTCGACGTCACTCAAAGTCTCGGAAGAACCAGTGTAATTCCCGTTTCCGTAGATATTGGCGAGCGAGATTTTGGTCAGATTCTTGACGAATCTCTCACGGAGCAGCTTATTGTCCAAGAGAGAAATCGATTGATAAGAGAGAATCAAGCGTATAGCGATCTTTTCCGTGCACCGTCTGTGAACATGATTACTGTACGAGCAAGCCCCCATTGTCTTATCCAACTACCGAAGCTTTGTCCAATTCCGGATGGACTTTAGTCCAGACGGTCCTGTCAGAAACACACTGGGGGGCACTGTCCCACCTCCCACTCCCACTCCCACTCCCACTCCCACTCCCATCCCACGGGCTCAGCGCCCGGATCTCCGGGCTTGGAGCCCGGTCAACAAACAATCGCCTAGACGCTGATCCAGACGATAACATTTCTCTCTATCATCCGATCTTCGTTATAGCTTTAAGACGGTCTTGTCAAAAATACACTGGGGGCACTGTCCCACCGCCCACTCCCATCCGGGCGCAAAGATCTCCGGGCTTGGAGCCCGGATGCTTACGCTTTCAAACAGTTGCCTGGATGCTGATGCAGCTAATATTACCATTTCGCTCCATCATCCAATCTTCGTTACAGCTCAATTGACTTGCGGAAATCGAACGAGACTCCCGGTGGGTGGGTGGGTTTGTCATACTGCGTTCGTTAAAGTCCGTTCGGTACTTCGAGAACTGCGTTCTCGCGTCGGCATTCAAAAATCACTTATAGGATGATATTATATTCCATCCCGAAAATCAAGGAAGTTGTGGTGGACACATGTCCAAAATATTGACACAAGGAGTGATACCAGAGAGCCTGAAAATCGGACTTATCCGTCCGATCCCTAAGTGTCCTGGAGTACCCACACATGAAGAATGCCGACCGATAATCTTATTGGAAGCCATGTGGAAGGCCTTTACTATCATTTTGTCAAGACGTCTGCAGAAGCAATTGCAGGATATGCAGGTCCTGCTTCCTTCGGCTCACGGATTCATTTCTTCAAAAAAGTTATGTACTCCTATCATCGTAAAGCACCTGGTGGAGGAACATGCCAGGAAAAACCAGGTGCCGCTTCTTGCAACAGAACTGGACATATCGAAGGCTTACGATTTCACACGCCAACACG